>SNQJ01S0065593.1:44869-79282 GCA_010110895.2 Picea sitchensis
GTTGGTTTGTGTTGTCTTGGTCTTGACCTCATGAGAGCAACGGAGCGAAGTGAGAGCAACAGAGACCCTAGGAAGCGATGCAAAGGTATGCCACTTGTTCCTCCCTACTAGCTAATTCAATGGTCATAACTTAGGGGAAGAGTCATGTCCTGTCTTATTTTGTTCTAGATCCAGGTGGATCTAGGGAGATCTGTTAGTGTCCACACCTACCGATTAGTTCGATAACAATATTGGCGACTCAACTGAGGAACTTGGTAAGAAGTACACAATTTTTTCTTTTTAAATGTTTTTGTGAATTTTATCATATGAAAATGTTTTTTAATGTTCATCCAAGGTCTAAATACAAAATTATTTTTTGATGACACATATGTGGGACCTTACCGACCTCTTGGTACTTCTCCTATTCATTGATGAGGAGAGGTGGCACCAGTGCCATGATGGGACACTGAAGATTATGAAGCGGTGGAACAAAACCTAGAGGGTTTGACAACAGACATTCCAGACATGCCCCTTGGAGAGGTTCCATGACGTTATCAACGTCATACAATAGGAGTGTTAGATTCCATTGGCCGACTGCTTCGTAGGGTTTCCCGAGTAGTCGTGTGTTACCATGAACGTCATCCATGACGTCACTTTGTAGAAGCTATGAGCTTCAGATTTTGAAACTTTGGTCCTCAGACAAAACTTTTTTGTAAAAACTCTTTTGATCGCTATATATACATATGACTTCTACCAGTTTATCTTGTGTTGTGTGAAAAATGATGTGATTGATTTATAAATGATCCAAATTTCTGTCTAATACATAGTTAGTCAATGCATCAGTTAATATATTTAGACGTCTAGGAATATGTTGATATTCAATATAATCAAAATAACGTTCCAAGAGGCGAATTCGCAAATACACCCATAACAAAGTAGGACTTTGAATAGTATAGACATTACTTAACTATAGTACTACGAGATGCGAATCGAGTCGCACAACCAAATGATGGATTCTGAGTGAGATAGCATCTATCAACAATTTGATAACAGCGTTATACTCTGCAATATTGTTGGTCGCACGGCCGAGACACACACCTCGTAAGGAGACAAGTTCATTTGTAGGGGCATAAATTGCCCATGCAACGTAAGCAAGGTTCTGAGTACTACGGCTAGCGCCATCAACGAAGCCAATGTAGGGTAGCGAAGACTCTGACATCTAGAAATCAAACACAACATCACATAAGGGTAGAGACTAGATAACGGCAAAAGAAAGATACAGTAACACACAAGAATTATGATACAATAAAAATATAGGTACTTTTGCACAGGTGATCTTATGCATAGTACTTCTTCAAGTACAAGCCATTTCTGGGTTCACTCAAAGGGATACCATCATAATCTACTAACTCATAAGCCCATTTTTCCAAAACTCATCTAATGATGTAAGGACCTCACCACATGGCTTCGAATTTTCCAGCTCCTAGCATAACTCGATCTTGTTCATAGAGGAGAATGAGATCTCCTTCAGAGAAAACATGAGGCTTGACATGTTTTTCGTATTAGGCCTTGACACATTTTTTCTGGGCTTCTATGACTAGGGTAGCATCACGTCGAGTTTCGTCTAATTGCATAAGATACAATAGAAGTTCTTCCTCAGTGAAAGTGTTTGGTAGGAGTTCAACAACTAGTTTTAAAGAGGGTATCTCGCATTCAATCGGGAGAATGGATTCCAAACCATAGACTAACTGGAAAGGTGTAAACCTAGTAGCAGACTTGATGGATGTCTGGTAAGCCCACAATGCCGAGAACAACATTGTGTGCCAACTTGTTTTGTGAATCCCTATCATTCGTTAGAGCATAGTTATGAGAACTTTGTTAATTGCTTTGACTTGGCCATTGGCTTGTGGGTAATAGGGCGTTGAGTTTTCATGGAAAAGACCCAAATTTTCAGTAAGTTCGGACATCATGAAGTTTCAAAAGTGGCTACCGTGATCAATGACGATAGCCTGGGGAACACCAAAATGAGCTATGATGTGATTAAAAATGAATAATGCTGCAGTCTTTCCAGTGTTGTCAAATGTTGGCATCGCCTCGACCCATTTCGTAAAGTAATATACGGCTACAATAATGTATCCATGCCCCCCCGACCGAGTGGGGGTGACATGTCATGAAATCGATGCCCCATTTCGCAAAGGGACCAATGGAGAGTGACTTCGGAATTAGAAGGTCTTGTTAGCTTGGTATTGTTTCCTAGATTTTGTTTACTAGCACGTGTTGTTTGTTTACCCAAGTTGACCATAAGATTTTCTTCGTAAGTTTGTAACTCATTCACAATAGATCCTCCACGTTGTTCATGTAGAATGCAAGGTTTATCTCCAGAGCATCTAGAAGGTTCTTGACCCCTGCCTACAAGCTCACCTGAGGGTTCTCCTCAACAGAGTGAAGTCCAAGACGTTTCCATGCCACAAGTGGAACACACCGACTCTCTAGAACATTTTCGAATTACCAATACTCGAGAGGACTTTTGACTTCACCCTGATTCTGAGAGACAGTTTATACGAGTGAGTTCTTCTGGAGACTTAGTTGTTGTGTCTTCTAGATCATCGGTTGGACCTTTTCCAGTAATAGAAGGCCAAGATCCTTTTTGGTCTTTGGGCGTTTTTAGACGGGATCTTTTTGGTGCAGGATCAGGCATTGAAACCATCGTCTCACTTGTGATTTCTTAAACCTCTAACCCAGACACAGTACCATTTACTACTGCCTATTATTTTCCTGGTACGGATGCCCCGCGATCTAAACACATCTTGACCATCCCTATAGAAATGGCCCATTACACGGATACTATGAGTATTCACACCGGGATTACCATGGTTATTCAAACCCCCATCGGCACACTACTCACACCCAGTGTCACCCCGACACTACTACCCCGATATCGTGCGTTGAATGCTTCCATTTCAACTCCTCTGCAAACCCCATCTAGCACTGTTGGTGGTCCCTCTTCTTCTGGGCACTCTCTTCCCATTTTCATTCTGACACTTCCTCAACCCCCTTTTGGAGGACCTTTCTCATCCTCTACTGGTAGTATTAATCCTAGTGGCATTATTCCCTTATTCACACCAAATTACCAGATTCTTGTTGGTGGACAATTTCGCCAAGGAGGTTTGACTCAACCCTCTCTAAGCGGGAAAATTTCTATTGGAATGCAAATCCCGATTAGAACACAACCCCCAATTGGAACATTGCCCCCAACTAGAACACAACCCCCATTTGGAGGACAAACCCTACCGACCCCACCCTATGGACAAAAAATACCTCCATCCTTGACCCAGTATTGGAATCAGTTGATACAACATACTCCTCAATCGACTGGGGGGAAACAACTTCCAGATGCATTCGTTATACCCCCTAGTATAGGCCAACCATATCCAGGTACGTCCAATCCCATTTGGGGATCGAATGCTCAAACTCACATCCCTATTCAAGGATACAATCCCATGAGCTACTATCCTCTACAACCACCACCGAATATGCCTGGGTCTTCACATTATATGCAGACTACTTATGGTCCTTCTGGTTTGCCGACAGGGCTCCCTCCCCAAACCCACCAGTACCCGCATGTGAATTGACAATTACCCTTCTTGGCCACTTTGGATCTCCTAGACTTGTCAAGGATTTTGAATGATCCAATTCGTCACTCTCCCAAATGGCCTTCTATACCAGCCAAGCTACCATCGGACATCCCTAAATTCAACGACAAAGTGGGAGAGGAACCGAACAATCACGTCATGACTTTTCACCTCTGGAGCTCATCCAACTCGTTGATGGATGACTCTATTCGTTTACGTCTTTTTCAACGGACCCTCACAGGTTCTGCTGCGAAGTGGTATATAGAATTACCACGAGGTTTCTTCACTGACTTCAACACCCTAGCTATGGATTTCCTCACCCACTACCAGTTACCGATCCGCTATGAAACGGGGACTGAGATTTTAAGTTATTTCAAACAAAACAAATACACTCATATATCTGATCACATTCATGAGTGGTGACGGAGATGACGTCTCATTAAAGTCAAACTCCCCGATCAGTTGTTGGCAAAGTGGTTCACAAAATCATTTGTGAACGACATCGGTCGAGACATCACCATGGGTGGAGTAGTCATGGAGGAATAGGCCATAAGTCGTGCTCAATACCTTGAACTCATTTACTCATAAACAGGTACCCTTTATGACTTGCTACCTGATGCACCTCGTCCTTCCACTTCCACCACTTCAACTACTCCAGATGCTTCTCATGCAGTCGACAGTGTGATTGTCACTTTCCATGCCTAACCACATTCTGCCTCAAGCGCCAACCCCAAACCTACTTCTTCGAATGTTCAAAATGCTCCATCTCCTACCCCTCCCACCGACAAGACTTCTGAGGTAAATGCAGTTCAATCTACCTCATCCGATAAAAACAAATCGAAAAAGGGAAGGGGTAAGAATAAGGAGGAAAAAAATACTTCTCAAGCAGATTGAACCAAAACTCCACCTGTTGACGATCAGGATAAGCGCAAACCTCGATACCCTTGTCTTATCTGTGGTGATGATCACTACACGAAGGATTTTCCACGACACGTCGAGGTCACTAAGTTCCTTCAAGGAGCCCCAAAACCACCGCCTTTGACCGTTTTGTCACAACTCTTCCCATCTCAAAAACAGGCCCAATTGGTCATTCATGACCAACCCTCCCCTTCTACTACATCCTATGTATTGATGTGTACTGGCAATTCAAAGAACAACGACATTGCACTCACCACTCGATCCAAATATTATTCTCCCCCTAAAGAGAAGGTTGATGACCTACCTCCTTCATTGGTACAACCCTCTCCCATGACTCCACCTACCAATGGTCCTCTTCATCTCGAATGACCGAGCTTTGATACAATTCTTCGACCCCCCCCCAAGGGCATCGTTCATAAATTGGCTTTCAATCCTCATACTCATGCTCCCTGGAACTACAACATTGTTGAAGATCTGGCCCAAGCACCTTCTGTGATGTCATCCCTCGAAGTCCTTCAAAGTTGTCCCACACAACGGAAGGAACTGTTGAAATCTATCGGTGGAATCGACCCGACGGATATGAATTTAATAATTTTTGACATGGAAGATCACATTCCAAGGTTACCCCCAAAACT
This sequence comes from Picea sitchensis, assembly GCA_010110895.2. Taxonomy (NCBI): domain Eukaryota; kingdom Viridiplantae; phylum Streptophyta; class Pinopsida; order Pinales; family Pinaceae; genus Picea; species Picea sitchensis. Next base: position 50,034 of record SNQJ01S0065593.1, read on the forward strand.
TGTATTCCAAATCCAAGTGATTATCTCTGACAAAAACATTTGTCAAATCGTTATCGATGAGGGTGCCTCGATGTGTGTCATGTCTCTTACTTGATGGAAAGCCATTGGCTCTCCCTCTTTGAATGAATCCCAGAACACTCTGAAAGCCTTCAATGGCTCTGTTTTTAAGCCCTATGGTGTCCTTCCTTCATTTCCAATGACATTAGAAGGAAAAATGGTCCAAGTCGAAGTGGAAGTCTTTGACGCTCCTCTTGATTACAATCTTCTTCTTGGCTGCAGCTGGATCGATTCCATGCGCGCAGTTGTGTTGACCCTTTTTCAAGTGGTACGTTTCTCCCATTAAGGGAAGTTCATCACCATCGAACAATTAGCCTTCTTTAACTTGGATACCCGTACTGGCAACGTACCATTCATCGCTAAAACCCCACTAGGTTATGAGAATGTCAGTGTAGGCCTTCTCAAAGACTCTTCGTTAATGGGTACTTTCCCCATTCCATCGTCCGATGTTCCATGCTCGTCCGTTGCTTCAATCAACATGATCTCCACCTCAATTCATCGAATTCCTGCGTCTCACGACCCATGGATAGTACCTGACCCTGGAGATCATCTTCATTATGGCAACGAAATGTCATTAAGTTTGGTTGAATCCACCTATCAGGCCATTCAATCAGCAGCACCTTCTACCACCTCTCTTGGTGAGTTATCTTCAGATCCCTTCCATGTCATTTTTCCCACAGACGAGATGATCATGTCTATCATGGAGGACACCCCTTGGGACGATGGACATCATCATTCCATCCTTTTCCTGGAGAAACATACCATTGAGAACTACCAACGGATCTCGACCCTGTCGACCGTTTTCATCATCTCAACCATTCCCACGTCCACACATGATGTGTTTTCTGAAGGGAACTTAAGAAATATCTCACCCACTATTCCCCTCGACATATCCATCAAACCTAGAATCATTGAAAATGTCCATATCAGAGCTTCGTGTTCCCCTGATGAAATTGTCACCTATACGTCCCTTTTCAAAGAGTTTCGTAACATCTTCGCTTGGAGCTACAAAGAAATGTCGGGTATCAACCCTGACATTGTATACATGAGATCAAGACATACCCCAACACTAAACCCGTCTGACAATGCCTTCATCCAGTTCACCCACATAAAGTGGTTGCTATCAAACTCGAAGTCAAGAAACTTCTCAAAGCCGACTTTATTTACCCGGTGGCCCTCACTGACTAGGTTTCCAATCTTGTCCTGATCGACAAGAAACAAGGCACAATCCGTGTATGCGTTGATTATAGGGATATCAACAAAGCTTGTCCCAAAGACAACTTTCCTACCCCCTTCGTCGATCAGATTGTCGACAATTGCATCGGGAGTGAAATCTTCTCTCTGATGGATGGTTTCTCTGGGTATAATCAAATCAACATTGTTCTCGAGGATCAACATAAGACTGCTTTTATTTGTCCTTGGGGTACTTTTTCCTATCGAAAACTCCCCTTTGGTCTTAAGAACGTTGGCGCAAATTTTCAATGCGCTATGTATTATGCCTTCCATGATTTCAAGAACATCATGCAACCATATCTGGATGACTTACCCGCTCACTCAATGCACCGAGTCGATCATCCAACCCACCTCTGAGCCATTTTTGTCTGCTATTGGTTTTACCATATACGTTTGAATCCTCACAAGTGTGTTTTCTGCATGGAATCTGACCGACTTCTAGGCTTTATGGTTTCGGGTCAAGGGATCAGGGTAGATCCTCTAAAGGTTGAGGCGATCCTTAATCTCCCTCCTCCTTCTATACTTCACCAGTTACAAAGTTTGCAGGCGAAAGCAAACTTTCTTCATCGTTTTATCCCCAATTACGCTGAGATAACTCATGGATTTTTTGGTTTCCTACAAGAAGAGCATCACAGCAGAGGCCACTGCCAAGATATTCTTTGAACAAATCAAGGTACAGTTTGGAATCCCACAAACCATTGTCTGAGATCAGGACAGTCGATTTCTCAGCACATTCTGGTCGAGCCTCTAGTCACTACTGGACACCAAGCTCACCAAATCCATGACCTTCCACCCCCAGACACATGGCCAAACCGAGGTCATAAATCGAATGATTGTGCATATCCTTCGCATGTATAATTCAAAGCACCCTTGCACATGGGATGAGAGCCTTCCCTATTTCTAGCATAGCTACAACCGAGCCCTACATAGCTCAACCAACCACATCCCCTTTCAGGTGGGGTTGGGATTCCAACCATTGGGTCCCATAGATGTTTCACTTCCCCTTGTGGTCACCTCGTCCAACTCATATCCTGCTCCAATTGAAGCTGACAAGGCCACTCGATTCATTGAGCAGATCCAACACATCCACCGACAGGTTCAGGATATCTTACAAAATTCCAATGACAAGTACAAGCAGTGCCATGATCAACATAAGGTGCCAAATTTTCAGATGGGTGACAAAGTTTGGTTGCACTTGCAGAAACAATGCCTTACAGGACCCCATCGGAAGCTTCACCCACTCCGTTATGAGTCATACACCATCACCAATGGAATATCCCTCGGTAGAGCCCCATTTGTAAATATGAATTGTAAACATGTTTGTTAGGCTGGTGAGATGAGTTATAATAAGCTAAGAGGCTTATGTGTTGACTAGGCCAGGAGCCTGATATTTTCTTTGTATATGTAATTATGTAGGTCATTAATAAAAATATAAACATTGTTGCATGTAGACCGATGACGAAGAAGAGTTATGGGGGACTAAGCCCCACTAGGTAGGGTAAGGAATGGGAGATAAGTATTTGGGCCTAGGGGATAAGCTAGGGGGCTTACCTCTAGAGGAATAATATTTTAATATTATTTCCTAAAGACTAAAGTGAATATTATATGTTTTTGTTATCCTAAGTTCATGGTGGTTGGGGAAGTAAGCTAAATGGAGTGCATGCAGCTTCAAGAAGACAAGTGTCAACATGGGCTCATGCATCTAAAATTTGAAGCATAAACTGAGTTGGGGGTTCTCTCTTCCATTATGTCATCATCCACCTAATTTCATTCTTCCATTCTCCCATCCTACACGTGAACCCTATTTTTCTCTGCATTTGATCTCTGCATACCCTCACGCATCTCTGAAAAACAAAAAGGGAAGTTGACCAGTGTTATTCGGTGAACCTAGACTATCCACACCTACAAAGCTGAGTTCGTACCTTAACCATTTTTGGTTTTTGGTTTGTTGTTGTCTGAGCAGTGTTGTGTCATAACTATTGGTGGTGTGTCCATCCAGTTCCTTGACGGAGTGAGACTTGTTGTCGTCGACTATTTCTTATTGAGCATTGATATGTCCATAGTGTTCAAATGTTGTCTTGTTGGTTGTCCATACCTGTTTCTCCCTGTTGTCATTGTTGTTGTTGTTGTTGTCAACCATACCCGGTTGTAGCTAAGTCAAAGACTAGTTATCAGATCTATGAGACGATCTCCTAGGTGAGAGAGTCTATTGGGAAGTGACTTCTCCTAGAAGGGAGTCTTGTAGTAGCTATAGTACTCTAAGACTTCTGGTCCAACCTGTTGTTGAAGCCCAAGGTAAGGGAGATGTACTAGCCAATGGACTTGTATTAGTGAAGGTGTATCCTCCTGGGGTGGAGCAGGTGTGTGGGGAATGAGGGTCTGTGTGTTGTGGGCATAAGTGGTTCCCAGGATAAAAGATCCTTGCTATTGCTTTGTGAAACTTCCTTGTTGTCCTTGCCAAGCCTAGAATTACCTTTCTCGGTGGAGTTTAGTCGTAGCTTAGGGGTGACCTATTGCTGAGAGTGATGAGTAGTGCGGTCTAAGGCTGGGAGGTTTGTGGAAGGTTTGCACGCAGTTGGTGGATTTACTATAGCTAAAAGATAAGTATCATTTATGTGTTTAATTATGTATTTCATGCATGTTTGGATTACTTGAAATGTATCATGTGTTCTGTTGCATCTGGAATTACCGTTAATCTCTATTGCATGTGTATGGTAGCAATAATTATGTGTATATTTTGAAGAAGTGTATTAATTTCATTAAAATGCATATATATATCATATAAGTGTTTATTCCACGTGGTAGCATTACTCTGTGTCTAGAGGGATAGGGATGTTACAATATGGTATCAGAGCATGGTTACAACACTAAGCCTAGATGGGCCATGTTAGTGGAAGTTGAAGCAAGAGTTTCAAAAGGAGTTGTTGTCGAAATGGATAAAACTCAAAGTTTTGACCCAAGGTTTCAACGTGGAGCCTGGATGGGCTAGGTAAGTGGTCATTGGACCCAAGGTTTCAAGAGGAAATTGTGTCTGGAGGACCAATTTCGAACCTCAGAACCTTCCTGAGTGCCAATAAGTTACCTTGGCCATGTTACGAAGCTCAGGAGGAATAGAGGTATCGTAAAACCATGAGAAAAGTGGTGTTGGACTGCAGAGTAATGTGGACCTTTAGATCTATTCGGGAGAAGGAGAATCCCTTACGATCATCAGATCCGGCGAAGGTACAGAGGATTTAACCTAGAAGACCTTCAGACTTCGTGACTTCGGTGAAGTTGATGCAAAATAAGAGAAATATCGAAGCTCTGAAGCCCCGAAGTCGATCTACACCGTAGATATGGAGAGGAGAGCTCAACCGTTGGATTAACCAATGTTGAAAGTTCAACGCAGTAGTGAAGGGAGAAATCTTTTGAAGCTCCAAAGTCTGTAGTTAATCTAGACATTCCATCAAGAGGGATGCATGTCAATAGATCTAAGACTTTGGGGAAAGTCACTTTGGAGGATTTCAAGTGTGTAGTGTGACAAACTCCCGAAATCCCGAAGGCTGAAGTATATCACAACCATCCATTGAGAAGGACACACGTCAATAGATCATGTACTTTGGGTGCAAGCACTTTGTGAGGAGGAAAGTGCTGTGAGTTTGAAGCTCCCAAAGATCGAAGTGTCGAAGTCACTCATAGTCATTGATCGTGAAGGAAAAAATGTGTCAGTAGATGATGAACTTTGGGAAAAGAAAGCATTACGAGAAAAAGCTATCATAGAGGAGTTGAAACTCCAGAAGTCCGAAGCCCCGAAGACCCAAAGTGATGAGTCATGATGACATTACCTGGAGGTGGCCTGACGACATGGGATGTGTGCCACGTGTTAGTGGGTTTTGAACCCATGGAAGATTGAAATGGCATTTGGAATGTAGCACATGGGCCACGTATCAACTGCTAGTATTCTGCCATGTGGCATTCTATATGAGTAAGGTTAGTGGGGCCCGAGGTTATGTAACATAGTTAAAGGTTCGAGGACCCACAGTGTATTTGATCATGATACATCAATATCAACGACCAAGAGGAATTGTGAGGACCCAAGTTGCATGGAAGTTAATTATCCAAGGAGGTCCTGCAATCCAAACCGCGGTTTCACCAAGGGGTTATGTGTCAATGTCAGAAGAATTGCGGGATGGAAGGTAGGTTACTCCAAACCACCATTGCATGCCCCCACAATTGGAAAACGTTAAGTGATGGGACGTAATTATGTCACCAAAGGTGATTAGGAATATTCAGAGATTAAAATTTTGGATGTGCGGATGTGAGATCCTCCGAAGCTCTGAAGTTCCAAAGACTTGAAGTCTCAGAACTCAGATGCCTGAGGTTACATAGTAATATTCAGCCATCATATGTTGATTAGACATGGATGGTTGATCCGCCCTTTGTCACGAGTTTGGTAATCTGGAACTCTGAGAGATTTTTTGTGGTTCTTTGAAACCTTTCGAAGCCAAAGGCCCAAATAAGCACCTAGTGACCTAGAACTTGTTCATGGACCATGATTGCATGGGTTGGAGACTGAGATAATGGGGCTAGTGCCTGAAATTGATTACATAGAAAAGAAGAGATCGAAAAGAAAATGAAATCTGAACATTTTCTTAAATCAGATTAGTTTATGATTGTTGTGATATTTGTTAAGGAATGATGGCCTGACAAATTCTGGTTGACTGCATGTTGTGTTTGTATATTTCAACGAGTGTCATAAACAAATCAAATTTTGACAGAGTTCTTTGGAGACACTCACAAAGATAATAGAATATCATTTTTCTTTCATATAGTGTGTTTATGTATTTGTGTTCATTATTATGTTTTTATGTGTTTTTCATGGTTTGAATGCGTAAACTGGTGAACTATTGAATAAGTTTCAATTGTTTCTCTTCTTTGAGTTTTTGAGTGCAAGAAGTGCACATTGTCCTGAAGGAATGCATTGACAGAGGTAATTTAACCTCAGAGAAGCTCAGGAAAGATACCATTCAAACTTCATCAGTAGAAGTGCAAGGAGTGCATAGGGAGAACTCTGTGTTGAGTTTAGAGAGAGATAGAGTCACTAAGAACTTTGTAGGGCTCTACCAGGTAGGTATCGAGTGAGTGCAAGTGTGCATAGAGAGAACTCTTTGTCGATTTTAGGGAGAAGTGTATCAGAGGTAGATACTCATAGAGTTGTTGAACAATCTGTAGAAAACACTTAGCAAGGTGTTCTTTGAATAGAAGGTTGCTAGGAGGGCACGAAGTTTTCACTACCAGACCTGTAGCCGCCATTTGATATTGAGATAGATGCTTCAGACTATGTTGTGGGCATCATTCTCACTCAGCACGACCACCCTGTGTCCTATCATAGTGAGACACTATCAGATGTTGTCTGTAAGTACGCTACTTACGACAAAGAAATGTAATCCATTGTGCATGTCTGTCGCTAGTGGAGACATTACATTCTTGGGAAGGAGACAATCATCCAAACTGATCATAAACCACTAAAATTCATGCAGACACAAGGAAAATTGTAGAATGACCACCATAAAAAGTGGTCCACATACTTGCAAAAATTCCACCTCAACATCAAGTATAAAACATGAAGCACCAATCGCATCTATGATTTCCTCAGTAGACTGCCAGTCATGAAACTCACCATGGTGCTAGACTCTTGTGGCCATGAGACATCTGGATGGCCCCAACTCTATGAGACAGACCCAGACTTCGCTACCACCTACCAAATGTTGGGTGCAAATGCAGTTGTCGATAATTTCCATATTCAGGATTGGTTGTTGTGTCTTTTGGGCCGTATTTTTGTTCCATCAAGCGAGCGAGCGAAGTTGATCTGGGAAGCCCACTATAGTCGGGTGGTAGGACACTTCGACATCGAAAAGACAGTTGCGATGCTACAAAAACATTTCTACTAGCTAAAACTTCAACAAGAGGTCAACAAGAGGTCAACAAGTATATCAGGCCCTGCATTGCTTGAGATATTGCCAAACCGACCACTAAGAAACAGGGCCATGGGAATCTATCTTAATGGACTATATGTCATGCCTCTCATCAACCAAGTGGGGAAATGACTATTTTTTTGTTTTTTTTTATCTCTTTTCTAAGATGGCGATTTTGGTTTCCCGTAAGACGAGCATCACAACAGATGCCAATGCCAAGCTCTTATTTGAACGAATCAATGTACATTTTGGAATCCAACAAACCATTGTCTCAGATCGGGACAATCGATTTCTCATAACATTCTGGTTGAGCCTCTGGTCAGTACTGGACACCAAGCTAACCAAATCCACGGCCTTCCACCCCCATACACATGGCCAAACTGAGGTCGTAAATCAAATGATTGTGCATATCCTTCTCATGTATAATTGAAATCACCCTCACACATGGGATGAGAGCCTTCCCTATTTCCAGCATAGCTACAACCAAGCCCTACATAGCTCAACCAAACACATCCCCTTTCAGGTGGGGTTGGGATTCCAACCATTGGGTCCCATAGATGTTTCACTTCCCCTTGTTGTCACCTCGAATGACTCATATCCTGCTCCAACTGAAGCTGACAAATCCACTCGGTTCATTGAGTGGATCCAACACATCCGCCAACAGGTTTAAGATATCCTACAAAAGTCCAATGACAAGTACAAGAACTGCTATGATCAACATCGGGTGCCACATAATTTTCAGCTGGGCGACAAATTTTGGTTACACTTTCAAAAGGAATGCCTTGCAAGATCCCATCAGAATCTTCGCCCACTCCATTATGGGTCATACACCATCACCAACGTAATATCCCCCAGTAGAGCCCTAGTTGTAAATATGAATTGTAAACAAGTTTGTTAGGCTGGTGAGCCAAGTTATAATAAGTTAAGAGGCTTATGTGATGATTAGGCCAGGAGCCTGATATTTTATTTGTATATGTAAATATCCAGATCATTAATAAAAATATAAACACTGTTGCATGTAGACCGACGATGAAGAATAATTATGGGGGACTAAGCTCCACTAGGTAGTGTAAGGAAGGGGGGATAAGTATTTGGGCCTAGGGGCTAAGCTACGGGGATTACCTCTAGAGGAATAATATTTTAATATTATTTCCTGAAGACTAAAGTGAACATTATATGTTTTTTTTATCCTAAGTTCCATGTGGCTGGGGAAGTAAGCTAAATGGAGCACATGTAGCTCCAGAAAGACAAGTGTTGACCTGGGCTCATGCATCTAAAATTTGAAGCGTCAGCCGAGTTGGGGGTCGGTCTTCCATTCTGTCATCATCTGCATGAGTTTGTTATGTCATTCTCCCATCCTGCATGTGAACCTGGTTTTTCTCTGCGTTTGATCTCTGCATACCCTCACGCATATCTAAAAGCTAGAAAGGGAAGCCAACCTTTGTTATTCGGTGAACCCAGTCTATCCACACCTGTAGAGCCAAGTTTGTACCTTAACCTTTTTCGGTTTGTCGATTTCTGTTGTCTAAGCAGTGTTGTGTCATAACTATTGGTTGTGCATCCATGCAGTTCCTTGATGGAGTGAGACTTGTTGTCATCGACTGTTTCTTATTCATGGGCATTGATATGTCCTAGTGTTCGAATGTTGTCTTGTTGGGTGTCCATAACCATTTTTCCCTATTTTTCATTGTTGTTTTTGTTGTTTTCAACCATACCTGGTTCCAACTTAGTCGAAGACTGGTTATCAGACCTGTGAGCAACTCTACCAGGTGAGAGAGTCTACTGGGAAGTGAGTTCTCCTGGAAGGGAGTCCCGTAGTAGCTACAGTACTCTAAGACTTCTGGTCCAAATTGTTGCTGAAGCCCAAGGTAAGGGTGGTGTACTAGCCGATGGACTTGTATTAGTGAAGGTGTATCCTCTTGGAGTGGAGCAGGTGTGTGGTGAATGAGGGTCTATGTGTTGTGGGCGTAAGTGGCTCCCGGGATAAAAGATCCTTCCTATTTCTTTGTGAAACTTCCTTGTTGTCCTTGCCAAGCCTATAATTACCTTTCCCAGTGGATTTTAGTTCCAACTCAGGGGTGACCTACTGCTGAGAGTGATGAGCAGTGTAGTCTAGGTCTGGGAGGTTCGTGGAAGGTCTAGACATAGTTGGTGTATTTACTCTAGCTAAAATATAAGTATCATTTGTGTTTAATTATGTATTTTATGCATGTTTGGATTACTTGAAATGTATCATGTGTTATGTTGCATGTGTACTTACTGTTAATCTCGATTTCATCTGTATGGAAGCAGTAATTATGTGTTTATTTTGAATAAGTGTTTTAATTTCATTAAAGTGAATATATATATCATATAAGTGTTCATTCCTCATGGTAGCATTACTCGGTGTCTGGAGGGCCAAGGATGTTACAATATGGTATCAGAGCATGGTTACAACACTGAGCCTGGATGTGCCATGTTAGTGGAAGTTGAACCAAGAGTTTCGAAAGGAGTTGTTTTCGAAATGGACAAAACTCAAAGTTCTGACACAAGGTTTCAACGCGGAGCCTGGATGGGTTGGGTAACATGTCATTGGACTGAAGGTTTCAAGAGGAAATTGTGTCTGTAGGACCAATTTCAAACCTCACAACCTTCCTGAGTGCCAAGAAGTTACCTTGGTCATGTTACGAAGCTTAGGAGGAATAGCGGTATCCTAAAACCACGAAAAAAGTGGTGTTGGACCGTAGAGTAATGTGAACCTTAGGATCTATTCGGGATAAGGAGAATCCCTTATGACCGTCAGATCTAGAGGAGTTAACCTGGAAGCCCTTCAGACTTCACAACTTGATGCAGCCGCACCCGCAGGCACGCCCGCTCACACAGGATCTTCTGCGTCTCACGGCCTGAAGAACTCAAAGGTTCTTCTGTTCCCTATTGGGAAATATTCACCCACAACATTATCGCTTGATCCCCCCCCTCCATGCTTATCGGAGAATCGGACCTCGCGACTTCGCGGTGTCAAAGATCAATCACTAGCTCTCGAATCTCCAAGACCTAATGGCCAGTCAACATTGACTTCTCCCTTTCTTCTATCGGGAATTCCCTTGTCGTGCTTTTTCTACTCGCGAAAATGAACACTGTGATTTTGTGACTCCCAATACCTGACGTGACGAAACTCTGACGTACACGCATGAGCTAACTTTTCCACCTCCTGTCACTTCTATCGGGATTTCAGAATTCGCGGGATCACGAATCCTAATGTCAATGGATTCAGGACTTTCCTTTTCCCGATCCCCGATATGGTACGCCACCTATCCTCCACTCTGACTCTCATGGTCCACGCAACTCTCCCATCGGGATTTCGCGTATCGCGATTCCAAACTGTTTAAGTATCCTGTCCTCAAGACCCTACGATATGCCGAACCCCGACTTCCCTTGGATCTTCTGACACGCGTCCCCACTGATGGACTGTTCTGGGCTCGTCGGGATATCGCAGATCGTGATATCGCAATTCTTGTTGCACAAATTTGGGGCTTCGACTCGTGAATCCTCGATACACGATATCTCATGGAGATCTGACGGTCCTTGTGACTCGGGATCGACGGCTTTGGCCCTCCTGAGATTTAAAACTTATTCCACACTTACACTGTAACCTCCCTACACCTCCGCAGGATCTAACGACTCATGGTGATTCATGAAATCTCCTTGAAAATTTCGTCTGTTCGTTCTCCTTTTCTTAACCCACCAAAATGATGACGAGTTCTTCCACAGAACTTGTTCGCCTATTCGCTAACCTACGACACTTCTTGCAAGATTTCAAGCACAATTTTTCTACGCTATCCTTCCTGAGATTTCTCATGACTCTCAAGTCCTCCAGGGAAACTTCTTGCATGCACTCCTTGCGGAAAACCTTCAACCACGTCTAAGTGTTGAAGTCCTTCGACTCTGTGCACACCTACATCAACATTCCTTCAAAGCTTCACTCAGGTTCGCAACCCTGAGACTTTTATCTGGCCTGCGCACTCCTTGCATGGCTCTTGTGACCAACTGCACCTTCTGGATGAATGAGAACAAAAGCTAACTCTATTGAACCCCTCTGTCAACGCACTCCTTGCGGACAATTCGACTGCACTCCTTGCAGGAATCTCTTGGCTCAAATAGAGAAACAATTGAAACTCATTCTTTCCTTTTCTCAGACTTCTATTCACACATGAAATCACATACACAACATATAAAAGCAAATGTATAACAGGAAGAACACATTCATGAGCATATCAACATCAAATACACAGATAATAACACCAACCATGAATTGGAATCAAAGCTTTCTTCTATTAATTCAAATGTCTATACATGGGTGTTCTTCATACAATTCTTTGCGTGCTCTTCTGCTTCCTCTCGATAATTCTTACTCAGTATAATGTTAAAATGATACATGAGGGTGTCTATATCCATTTTCCCTCCTACTTCTAAAACTGTCTAATCTATGAATTAAATTCCTATCTACCAACATTAACTATTTTAAATGTCGTCTAACTACTAAAGGACAGGAGCTTATCCACTCAAGGTCTGTTACAATATACAAGTGTGCTCCTTCATAAATGACTTCATTAAATATTTGTACAACAATCCCAAAGTGTTTTTCAAAAATTTAGTGTTGGCTTATCCAGTTGTCTTCCGCTTCTGCACTGACTCACTTGATGAGTCGATGATGCTCCTGCATCATAATCCCTCGCTTGAAAAGTTCCATGGGCTCCTGTCCATGAGCTCCTACATGGTATGTCCATGCTTTTGTATCTCCGCTTCATTCTCCCAGCTGGCATCTTCCACTGGGTGGTTCTTCCACTTGACCAGATACTCGAAGTATTCTTTCCTCCTGGTCTTCTTACCCCCTCTCTTGTCTAGTACGCACTCCATCTGTGGTTTCTCTGCAACTGGCAATTGTTTCATCCACTGGATCACTAGCTGTTCAGTTCTAGTCTCTGCTTCTCCAGCCCTGTATGGGTATAAATCTGCGACATTGAATATCAAAGATATTCCGATCCCATCGAGTAACTCGATCTCATAAGCATTTTCCCCGAATTTTCTCAAGACCTTACATGGCCCGATTTTCTTCATTTTCAACTTATTATATGTTCCCCTAGGGAATATTTCTTTCCTCAAATGTGCCAGAACCAATTCACCAACCTCAAACTAAAGTTGTCTCTTCCACTGATCGGCTCTACGCTTATACTCATGATTTGAATCTATCAGTCCCTGCTTCACCTGGTCATGAAGTTCCTTCATTGTCTCAGCAAACTCTTCTGCACTAGCGCTGCTAGTAGCAGTCTGTTCTGAATCCCTCAATTCAGAAACTCCTCTCAGCTACATGCCATACATAATCTGAAATGGGCTTTGGCCTGTGCTCCGATTCACTGAATCATTGTATGCAAACTCTGCCTGTGGCAATATGCTATCCCAGCTGCTATGGTGCTCTATCACCAAGCTTCTCAGCAAGTCTCCTAGACTTCTGTTCACCACTTCCATTTGTCCATCCGTCTGAGGATGATAAGCAGAACTAAACATCAAATTAGTTCCTAGCTTCTTCTAGAGTGTCCTCCAGAAATGCCTTATGAATTTCGTGTCTTTGTCTGAAACTATGCTTTTTGGAAATCCATGAAGTCGAATGACCTCTTTGAAGAACAGATTTGCTATGTGAGTTGCATCGTTGGTTTTATGGCATGGAATGAAGTGTGCCATCTTGGAAAACCTATCCACTACCACAAAGATCGAATCAAATCCTCTTTGCATCCTTGGCAATCCCAATACAAAATCCATGCTTATCGCCTCCCATGGCCTCTCCGGTATGGGAAATGGCTGATAAAAACCTGCATTTTGCTTCTTTCCCTTTGAATGCTATCAAATCCTGCATCTGTCTACAAACCTCTTGACCTCCGCTCGCATTCCTGGCCAAAAGTATGATTCGCTCAGCTTCGCAAACATCTTATCATGAACGAAATGTCCGACCAATCCTCCACTTTGTTTCTCCTTTAACAAGTTCTCCCTCATGGAGAATTTTGGAATACACAGTTGATTACCTTTGAACAACAATCCTTATTGGATCACGTACTCTATCCACTAGCTTCTATCCCTGAGAACTGGATTCTCAGCTGCTTCATACGCTTCTGCAAAATCTATATCGTCCCTGTACATGTCCCTGAGATCATCAAAACCCAATGTTTTGACTTTGAACTCCTGCATCAGCAAACATTTCCTGCTCAAAGCATCAACAACTTTTTTAGAAGTACCCAAAATATGCTTAATCACAAATGTGAAATTCTGCATATACTCTACCCATTTTACATGTCTCTGATTCAACTTCTCCTGTTGAGTCACAAACTGTAATGCATGATTGTCACTATATAAAACAAATTCTTTTAGGATCAAGTAATGCCTCCATTTCTTCAACGCTTGTATGATAGCATAAAACTCCTTATCATACGTGGAGTATGTCAACTTTGATGCATTCAGCTTCTCGCTGAAATATGCAATGGGTCTGTCCTCCTGACTCAAGACTGCTCCTATGGCAAACCCACTTGCATCACATTTCACCTGAAATGTTTTCTGAAAATCCGGCAACATCAGAACCAGTTGTTTCGTGATGTTCCACTTCAATAGATTGAAGCTCTTCTCAGCCTCTGTTGTCCAGTGAAAAGACTTATGCCGTTTCTTCACTGTATCCATCATCGCTGCGCTAATTCCACTGAAATTCCTGATGAATTTTCGGTAGAAACTAGCCAAACCATGAAAACTTCTCACTTCAAATACATTCCTCAGTGATGGCCAATTCTTGATAACTTCTACCTTATCCGGATCCATCCTCAACTCATTTGTCAAAATAACAAAACCCAGGTAAATGATCTTTGTCTTCATGAATGAGGACTTCTTCATATTTATCAACAGCTTCTCATGCTGTAGCTTCTTCATCACAATGGCCAAATGCTTCAGATGCTCAGCCTTCATCTTACTGAAAATCAGTATATCATCCAGATATACGATGACAAATTTTCCGATGAATCCTTCAGGACTTCATTCATCAACCTCATAAAGGTACTTGGTGCATTTGTCAAGCCAAACAGCATGACTAGCCATTCATACAAACCTTCATTTGTATTAAACGTTGTTTTCCACTCATCACCTTCTCTCATGCGAATCTGGTGATATCCACTTTTCAGATCAATCTTTGAAAAGTATTTTTCCCCGCTCAAGCAATCCATTAAATCATCCATTCTTGGCAATGGAAACCTATACCTGATGGTTATCTTGTTAATCTCCCTCGAGTCGGTACACATCCTCCATCCTCCGTCTTTCTTCGGACTAAGCACTGTTGGAACAACACACGGACTCAAGCTTTCCCTGACCAATCCTTTGTCTAGTAACTCCTGGAACTGCCTTTTAACCTCTTCATTTTCTTGCGGCATCAACCTTTACGCGGATTTGTTCAGAAAACTAGCTCCTGGTATGAGGTCTATATGATGACTCACACTCCTCATTGGTGGCAACGAATGAGGTAATTTGTCCACCACGATATCAACAAACTCTTCCAGTAGTTCTTGAATATCCTCTGGTAGATCATCCACTCTTGTGCTAGTCAGAAAAATCCTCGGCTTTCTGACCACAAAGAATTGTGGATCTTCTTTCTTCTTCACCTCCGTAAGAAGTTCCTTCCCACTCATGAGAAGTACTGTGTTGCTTAATTCCTACTTCACCTCCTTATCCTTTATTGGAAGAAACATATGGGTTCTCCCATTCTTCTCTAAAGTATATGTGTTCATTCTCCCATCGTGAATCACATTTCGGTCATATTTCCATGGTCTACCCAGCAATAAATGACATACATCCATGGGAATGACATCACACAAGATTTTATCATTATATCCTCCTATTTTGAATTCAACCAAGCATTGTTTAGTAACAGTTACCTGGTGTCCCTTCTGTAGCCATGAAACTTTGTATGGACTCTGGTGATCAGTTGTCTCCAGTTCCAACTTCTCTACCATCTCAGTTGAAACGAGATTATCCGTGCTACCGCTGTCCACGATAACCTTGCACACCCTGTCCTTGGTCTTGCAAGATGTTCTGAAAAGTCTGGTCCTTTGGGCTGAGTCCTCCACCTCCTTCTCGAGTGTCAAAATAACTTTACGCATCATCAGTGATCTTCCACCTTCTGCACCCTCAGCTTCCACGTCTCACCGCTGTGCTTTAGCAATATGAGCTTCCTCGATGTCTTTCTTTTTCTCTGGACACTCAAATGACTTGTGCCCATTATTTCCACATGTGAAGCAAGTGATTACTCCACCTCTTCCTCTTCCTCTACCTCTGGTACGAGGAAATTTTTTTGCGTCAGCATAATCTCCTCTCTGTTCATTATGCTACCCTCTTTGTTCAACGTATGGCCCTCTCTGTGAGGTCCCTCCTCTTTCAAGTTTACCCTAAGGTTTCTTCCATTCCTCCTTGGGCTTCTGAGTTCTTTCCTATGCAACTGCCTCGCCTCTGGGATGACTTCTGCCTCGGCCCCTCTGACTCTGCTTACAGCTCAGCTTCTCCTCATCTTTCAGAGCCATCTGATAATCATCCTCCACCGTCCTGATGGTAACCATGCTCATCTCGTCCTAGATATCATATCTCAAGCCATTTAGATATCTAGCAACCTTCTCATCATCGCTCTCCCGATGACCTGCCCTGATGTTCAGTTGATAGAATTCCTCCATGTATTCTTTCACTGTCATTAGCTTCTGTCTCAGGTTCTACATCCTCCTGAATAGAGTAATTTGGTAATCTCTAGGGATGAATTTCTCTTTCATCTTCGCGATCATCCTGTCCTAGCTTTTAATTTTCTACTTGTCCTTCCATCATCTTTCAGCTTGTATCTCGTCCCACCACAATGTTGCATGTCCCTTTAAGCGAGTGACAGCATGCTTGACCTTCTTATCTTCGTCAACATATTCACAGTAAAAATATGTATCAAGAGCTCTAATCCAATCTAGTATCTCTTCTGCATCTAGATTCCCCTCGTAAACTGGAATGTCCATCTTGGCTCTCGCACCCATCCTGGAAATAGCTTTAATTAGGCGTTCATTCACTGTATCTTCAGCTGCAACTTATTCTTCGCGTTCAGCCTCAATCTCACTCTCGGAATCACTGAGATCCCCTGCACTAGCTGTGCGTCTTTGTGTTGTCTCCATGTCCTCGAGTCTTGCTCGGAGATCACACATTTGCCTTTCTATGGCTGGACCTACCATTTGCCTGCCTCTTCTTCTCTGCACTTCCCTATCCTCTGGATCGGGTGATTTCCTTTCTCTCCTCGGCGGCATGGTGAATTCTCTTCCCCTCTACTACAGAAAGCAAAGAAATCTTCTGGCTCTGATACCTCTCTAACGTAGCCGCACCCACAGGCACGCCCACTCACACAGGATCTTCTTCATCTCACAGCCCAAAGAACTCAAAGGTTCTTCTATTCCCTATTGGGAAATATTCACCCACAACATTATCGCTCGATCCCCCCCCTCCGTGCTTATCGGGGAATTGGACCTCATGACTTCGCGGTGTCAAAGATCAATCACTGGCTCTCGAATATTCGAGACCTGATGGCCAGTCAACGCTGACTTCTCCCTTTATTCTATCAGAAATTCCCTTGTCGCGCTTTCATTACTCGTGAAAATGAACACTGTGATTTGTCGACTCCCGATACCCGACGTGATGAAACTCCGACGCACACGCGCGAGTTAACTTTTCCACCTACCGTCACTTCCATCGGGATTTCAGAATTCGTGGGATCGTGAATATTGATGTTAATGGATTTGGGGCTTGCCTTTTCCCGATCCCCTATATGGTATGCCACCTATCCTCCACTCTAACTCTCATGGTCCCACGCAACTCTCTCGTCAGGATTTCGCGTATCGCGATTCCAAACCGTTTGAGTATCTTGTCCTCAAGACCCCCTGATATGTCGAACCCTGACTTCCCTTGGATCTTCTGACATGCATCCCCACTGATGGATGGTTCTGGGCTCATCGAGATATCACGGATCACGATATCGCAATTCTTGTTGCACAAATTTGGGGCTTCAACTCACGAATCCCTGATACACGATATCTCATGGAGATCTGATGGTCCTTGTGAATCGAGATCGATGGCTCTACCCCTCCTGAGCTTTAAACCTTCTTCCACACTTACACTATAACCTCCCTGCACCTCCACAGGATCTAACGACTCATGGTGATTCACAAAATCTCCTCGGAAATTTCGTCTGTCCGTTCTCCTTTTCTTAACCCACCAAAATGACGATGGGTTCTTCCACAGAACTTGTCCACCTGTTCGTTGACCTGCGACGCTTCTTGCAAGCTTTCAAGCACAATTTGTCTACGCTATCCTTCCTGAGCTTTCTCATGACTCTCAAGTCCTCCAGGGAAACTTCTTGCACGCACTCCTTGCGGCAAACCTTCAACCACGTCTAAGTGTTGAAGTCCTTCGACTCTGCGCACACCTGCAGCACCAGTCCTTCAAAGCTTCACTCAGGTTCGCAACCCTGAGACTTTTATCTAGCTTGTGCACTCCTTGCATGGCTCCTGTTCCCAACTGCACCTTCGAGATGAATGAGAACAAAATCTAACTCTATTGAACCCCTCTGTCAACGCACTCCTTGCGGACAATTCGACTGCACTCCTTGCAGGAATCTCTTGGCTCAAATAGAGAAACCATTGAAACTCATTCTTTGCTTTTCTCAGACTTCTATTCACACATGAAATCACATAAACAACATATAAAAGCAAATGTATAACATGAAGCACACATTCATGAGCATATCAACATGAAATACACAGAGAATAACACCAACCATGAATTGGAATTAAAGCTTTCTTCTATTAATTCAAATGTCTATACATGGGTGTTGTTCATACAATTCTCTGCATGCTCTTCTGCTTCCTCTCAATAATTCTTGCTCAGGATAATGTTACAATGATTCATGAGGGTGTCTATATCCGTTTTCCCTCCTACTTCTAAAACTGTCTAATCTATGAATTAAATTCCTATCTACTAGCATTAACTATTTTAAATGTCATCTAACTACTAAAGGACGGGAGATTATCCGCTCAAGGTCCATTACAATATACAAGTGCGCTCTTTCATAAATGACTTCATTAAATATTTGCGCAACAATCACAAAGTGTTTTCAAAAATTTAGTGTTGTCTTATCCAGTTTGCTTCCGCTTCCACGCTGGCTCGCTTGATGAGTCGATGATGCTCCTGCATCACGACTTTGGTGAAGTTGATGCAAAATAAGAGAAATCCTGAAGCTTCGAAGCCTCGAAGTGGATCTACACCGTAGATCTAGAGAGGAGAGCTCAACCATTGGATTAACCAATGTCAAAAGGTCAACGCAGTAGTGAAGGGAGAAAAATTCCAAAGCTCCGAAGTCGAGAGTTAATCTAGATAGTCCGTCAAGAGGGACGTGTGTCAATAGATTTGAGAATTCAGGGAAATTCACTTCATAGGATTTCAAGTGTGGAGCGTGACAAACCCCGAAATCCTGAAGGCCGAAGTATATCACAACCGTCCATTGCGAAGGACACACATCAAGAGATTGTGTACATTGGGTGCAAGCACTTCGTGAGGAGGCAAGTGTTGTGATTTTGAAACTCTCGAATCCCAAAGTGTTGAAGTCACTCATAGTCATTGATCGTGAAGGAGGACACACATCGGTAGATCATGAACTTCGGGAAAAAAAAGTGTTATGGACAAAAGAGAGCATAGATGAGTTGAAACTCCCAAAGACTTGAATTGGTGAGTCATGATGACATCACTTGGAAGTGGCATGGACACATGGGATGTGTGCCACGTGTTAGTGGGTTTTGAACCCGTGCAAGACTGAAATGGAATTTCGAATGTAGCATGTGGGCCATGTATCAACTACTCTAATTTCTCCATGTGGCATTCTGTATGAGAAATGTTAGTGGGGCCCGAGATTATGTAATGTAGTTAAAGGTCAAAGGACCCATAGTGGAGTTGATCATGATACATCAAGATCAACAACCAGGAGGAATTGCGAGGACTCAAGTTTCACGGAAGTTAATTATCCAAGGCGGTCCCGCAATCCAAACAACGGTTTCACCGAGGGGTTACGTGTTAACGTCAGAAGAATTATGGGATGGAAGGCAGGTTACTCCAAACCACCATTGCATGCCCCCACAATTGGAAAACGTTAAGTGATGGGATGTAATTACGTCGCCAAAGGTGATTAGGAATATTCAGAGATTAAAAGTTTGAATGTGTCGATGAGAGATCCTCCGAAGCTCCAAAGTCCTGAATTCCTGAAGTCTCGGAACTCATATGCCTAAGGTTACATAGTAATATTAAGCTATCGTATGTTTATTAGACGTGGATGGTTGATCCGCCCTATGTCACGAGTTCGATAATCTAGAACTTCGAGATATTTTTGTGTGGTTCTTTGAAACTTTGTGAAGCCAAAGGCCCAAATAAGAACCTAGTGACCTAGAACTTGTTCATGGCCTGTGATCGCATGGGTTGCAGATTGAGAGAAAGGGGCTAGTGCCCGAAATTGATTATAGAGAAGAGAAGAGCTTAGAAAGAAAATGAAATCTGGACGTTTTCTTAAATCAGATTGGTTTATGAATGGTATGGGATTTGTTAAGGAATGATGGCCTGACAAATTTTGGTTGACTGGATGTTGTTTTTGCAGAGTTCAACGAGTGTCAAAAATAATTCGAATTTTCACAGAGCACTTTGGAGACATTCAAAAAGATAATAGAAAATCATTTTTCCTACATATAGTGTGTTTATGTATTTTTGTTCATTATTACATTTTTATGTGTTGTTCATGGTTTGAATGCATAAACTGGTGAAGTATTGAATAACTTTCAATTGTTTCTCTTCTTTGAGTTTTCGAGTAAAAGAAGTGCACATTGTCGGCAAGGAGTGCATTGACAGAGGTAAGTTAACCTCAGAGAATCTTAGGAGAGATACCATTCAACCTTCATTAGTATAAGTGAAAGGAGTGCACAAGGAGAACTATGTGTTGAGTTCATAGAGAGATAGAGTCACTGAGAACTCTGTAGGACTCTGTAAGGCAGACATCGAGCGAGTGAAAGTGTGCATAGAGAGAACTCTTTGTCGAGTTCAAGGATAAGTGTATCAGAGGTAGATACTCATAGAGTTGTTGAACACTCTGTAGAAAATGCTCAACAAGGTGTTCTTTGAACATAAGGTTGCGAGGAGGGCACAAAGTTTTCCTTTGAAAGGAAACAGAAGGGTCGAGACCCTTAGGAGACTGAGTAAATCAAAAATCTCATAAGAGATAACACAAGGAGTGTGTGGGAGATGTACTCATTCTATGTCCTAAAACTTAGAAGAGATAACACTTACGAGAGTGAAGATGAGATATAAGAGGTGGACACGTAGGAGAAAGGTCAAAGGATGAAGCCTTTGAACACTAACAAAATCTTCCAAGGCGGAAGAAGTAAAAATATCAGGAGGAGGAGCGACAATAGTCATCAGATCGGTTGTGGGGAGGATCCTGGACTGTTAGATCAATGTCTAGCATAACAGAAGAATCACATAGGAGAGGAACATATCCCATCCATTGGGTCTAAGCATGAAGGACCAACAATCATTAGATTTGGAGGTAAGCACATGAGACTTAACCCTTGTGTGCACAGGAGAGTGGACTTGTCAAAGTCCTGAAGTCCCAAAGTAATTTGGGACCATCCATCGTCAAAGAGGACAAGTGGCATAAGCCTGTAGACTCCGGGTAAAGACCTGAAGTAAACGTCAACTGTCAGAATGTCCAAATTAAACGTCAGTCATTGGATCCAGAGGATAGGTGGTGTAAGTCTGTGGAATCCGGGTAAAGACCCAAAGTAGGTCCTAGTTGTTGATTGCCATGAGTGGTACAATGCGATAGATTGACATCTCTGGGTGAATTTCACTTGGGTCTCAGTTGAGAATTGAGACTGTCGAACCTCGAAGTCCTGAAGAATATGAGAGCCACTGATGTGAAGGTGGACACAAGTCGCCAAATCTAGAACTCTAGAGGAAAGCGAAGGAGGAAAATTCTGAAGTCCTGAAGAAGATTTTGATCATTGATCGAGGAGGGAGTTGAAGGACCATTGATCTAGTTGAGGAGACTTAAGTCCTGAAGCAAGAGAAGATCTGTTTATTTAGAAGGATGCATGGTAGATGATCTGCCATTTCAGAGAAATCTCTCTGGAAGAAACGAGAGGTTGAGAACTAAAACTCTCGAAGGCCAGATTTGCAGAGGAAATCGTAGCCGCACATATGTAGTGGCAGGTGTCAACAAATCTTCCACTTTGGAAGATAGCTACTGAGGAGGGAGCGAGATTTGAGAGTTGAAACTCCCAAAGACTGGAAAGTCGGAATCGATCGTAGTCGTCGGTTTGGAATAGAGCTACGTGCCAACAAAACATGGAGGTCTCGGAAGGTGTGTGAAAGAATGGAAGGGAGGATATATAGTAACCGTTGATCACACATCATCGTCAAAAGTGAGAGATCTATGAATGAGCTGGATTGTAAGGCCAAAACTTACTCGAATGTTAAAAATTTGAGAGCGGGTCGCAATTTATACCACAGTTTTAACAAAGTGATGCGTGGGAGTTGGAGGTCAATTGTGGTGAAAAATGCGGGTTGGCCTAAAACCACTCTTTCCCATACTCACAATCACAGTTTTCCATTAGGTCATAGCACATGGCCATATGAAGGAAAGGGCTAATGAAAAAGGGGCTAGTGCCTGAAACTTGGATTTTTGGGAAGCACACAGGAATAGCCCGCGGGTCTAACAGGACCTGTGCCTAAAGGTGAAAAGGGGGCTTATGTATAATTGTTTTGGGTTCAATCATGAGCCCAAAGATTCAATCCGACTTAGCATTTGCAAATATTCTTTGACCGGGAGGTCAACAGACCCTGTTGATGTGGGGGAACTACGTCGAAAGTGATCAGGGCAGGAATAATAATGCACAGTGATCACAGCGGGAGCACAAGAAGATTCAAGAATCTAGGAAGAATTGTAGACTTTAGGGATCAACAAGGAAAAGTTTTATAGGGAGAAAGAAGTTGTTGCAATTTTTGTGGGAGCAATTCTGTTACAGCTTATTGAGTCAACCAGAGGAAAGAATGTGTGCATGTTTGCAAGTGTTGTTGGTGATGTTGTTGCATAAGGAGGGAAGCAACAGAGAGCTGAAGTGTTGGTTATAAGTTTGATAAAAGAAGCATGAAGGCTTCTAGTGCCATCATACCTTCAGGTAGTATAAAATTTATTAATGGCAATCATGTAGGTATGAGTTTTTATTACTCTTTTTGCATAATTGTTGAAAGGAAATTTCGGTAAGAATTTTCTCAGCCAAAGTTATTTTATAAAATCACAGGATTATATTATTGAGTGCATACCACTGGATGTAGTAAAGGTTGGAGGCTTGTATTAATTCAAATCTTTTTAGCTTCTGAATTCACACATTGACATAGTAGAATGTCATGTTAATTTGTTTATGGAGTAATAACCAAAGAATTAAAAGATAAGAACCTATTAAAGGAATGAATTCCAGTATGCTAGTCATGTATGAGATCAGGACATGGTTGAATATGTTTTGTAAGTACATGTATATATATTATTGCATGGAAATAATTGTTACTAACAACTGAAATGTTGTTAACTCATGAAGTTGAGGACATTTCAGGGAGGTGTTAGACATTGCAACGGGAAAGTTGCAAGTCAAGTAGTCACATGAGCATTGACTACAAGAAATTTTCTTGTTCAAAAGAAGAAATAATGACCTTACTGTAATTAATTATGAACATGGATATGCATAGAATGACGAGTCATTCTATTTAATTTAATTGTTGGGTAATTGTGATTGAAATGATAGGTCCAGGAAACTCTAAGATCAATGCATAAGATTTTGTACATATTGCAATTGAATTATGATGTACAACAAATACTGACAATTTGTTGGCTATATGCAAGATGAAGCATTACATGAAAAATGGTATGAAGTTTGGTTCCTATGGAAACCCACAAGGATGGATGCATTCATAATATGGCAACAACTAAGATGAAATATGAAATAGAATTTCATGTTTTGGGGAAAAGATGAATTCCCTTTGAAATAATCTTGAGTTTCTAAATAAATTATTTTATGTTTTCTCATGATAATTGCATGTGGGTGATGTAGATGCGATGATGTTGGTAAAATTTAGAATGTTGACTACAAAGAGTAGCTCAAGGAAGATGACGATTGGATGCCTCTGAGGGTAGTTGGAACTCCTCAAGCCATGGTGCCCTAAGACTTCTGGTCTGACTTGTTTCTGAAGCCCAAGGAAAGGGAGGTGTAATAGCGAATGGACTATGTGACAGTGAAGGTGCACACTCCTAGGGTGGGACATGCATGTGGGGAAGAGAGACCATTGGTTGGAATGATGATGGGTTTTGGTACCTTGGCCCAGACCATGTTGATATGGAAGTATTCTAAATCAAAATATAAGTATCAATTCTCTATTCATTGTATGCTATGTATCTCATAATTGGTATACAGGTTATAATGTTATCAGAATTTCCTGTATATATATTGCATGTATGTTCTAATTTTTCTTTCGAATGAATAAGTGTATGAGAAGAGTATTTACGTATGTGGAGTCATAGAACTGCTGAGATTTTATCAATGGATGGAACATCATGGATCTACAACCATTCGGTGCTTTCAATGAGGTTTAATTGAAGCATGTAACAAGGAACAATAAGCTAAATGATTTCTTGAAGCAACTCCAGGGAACAGAGCAATTGAGTTTCAACAGCATTATGGATACCAAAATTGGTTCTTGAAAGTAAATATGGATAATGGGCTTCCATTAGATAAAGCTTGGAGTTTTTTGAATAATTTTTGAATTATATATGTATAAACAAGTTGCACTAAGAACAATGCAAAAATAATGGGAGGGGATTGTAATATCGCCCGGTAGATACCCATTTGTAAATATGAATTGTAAACATGTTTGTCAGGCTAGTGAGTCGAGTTATAATAAGCTAGGAGGCTTATGTGATGAATAGGCCATGAGACTATTGTTTTGTTTGTATATGTAATTATGCAGATCACTAATAAAAATATAAACACTACTGTGTGTAGACCGACCACAAAGAAGATTTATGGGGGACTAAGATGCACTAAGTAGGGTAAGGAATGGGGGCTAAGTATTTGGGCCCAAGGGATAAACTAGTGGGCTTAACTCTAGAGGAATAATATTTTAATATTATTTCCTGAAGACTAAAGTCAACATTATATGTTTTTGTTATCCTAAGTTCCTGGTGGCTGGGGACGTAAGCTAAATGGAGAGCATGTGGCTCGAGGAAGACAAGTGTCGACCTAGGATCATGCAGCTAAAAGTTGAAGCGTCAGCTTATTTGGGGGTTCACTCTTCCATTCTATCATCATATGCATGAGTTCGTTCTGCCATTCTTCCATCCTACACGTGAACCTGATTTTTCTGTACGTTTGATCTCTGCATACCCTCACACATCTCTAAAAACTAGAAAGGGAATTCGACCTGTGGTATTCCGTGAACCCAGTCTATCCACACCTGCAGAGCTGATTTCATACCTTAACCATTTTTGGGTTGTCGTTTTCTGTTGTCTGAGCAGTGTTGTGTCATAACTGTTGGTGGTATGGTCATGCAGTTCCTTGATGGAGTGAGACTTGTTGTCATCTACTGTTTCCTATTGAGAATTGATATGTCCTAGTGTTCGATTGTTGTCTTGTTGGGTGTCCATACTCATTTTTTTCTGTTGTTTTTGTTGTCAACCGTAACCGGTTGTAGCTGATTTGAAGACTAGTTATTAGACATGTGAGCATATCTCCCAAGTGAGAGAGTTTGCTGGGAAGTGAGTTCTCCTGGAAGGGAGTCCCATAGTAGCCACAATACTCTCAGACTTCTGGTCCAGCCTGCTGCTGAAGCCCAAGGTAAGGGAGGTGTATTAGCCGATGGACTTGTATTAGTGAAGGTGTATCCTCCTAGGGTGGAGCATGTGTGTGGGGAATGAGGGTGTGTGTGTTGTGGGCATAAGTGGCTCCTGGGATAAAAGATCCTTCCTTTTGCTTTGTGCAACTTCCTTGTTGTCCTTGCCAAGCCTAGA
This sequence comes from Picea sitchensis, assembly GCA_010110895.2. NCBI lineage: Eukaryota > Viridiplantae > Streptophyta > Pinopsida > Pinales > Pinaceae > Picea > Picea sitchensis. Next base: position 75,450 of record SNQJ01S0065593.1, read on the forward strand.
ATTACCTTTCCTAGTGGATTTTAGTCCCAGCTCGGTGGTGACCTACTACTTAGAGTGATGAATAGTGTGGTTTAAGGCTGGGAGGTTCATGGAAGGTATGCACACAGTTGGTGGATTTACTCTAGCTAAAAGATAAGTATCATTTATGCGTTTAATTATGTATTTTATGCATGTTTGGATTACTTGAAATGTATCATGTATTTTGTTTCACGTGGACTTACTTTTAATATCAATTTCATATATATGGTAGAAGTAATTATGTGTTTATTGTTAATAAGTGTTTTAATTTCATTAAAATGCATATATATATCATATAAGTGTTTATTCTATGTGGTAGCATTACCCGGTGTCTGGAGGGTCAAGGATGTTACAACCAAGGCCGTGGGGGATAATTATTTTGAGCTCAACATTCCTCCTTTCCTTGGCTTGCACCCAATGTTCAATGTGGATCTCCTTCGCCCTTATTTCCCACCATTATTGGACACCTTAGATGTAGCAGAACAACTGACACAAACAGAGCTCAACCCTGACTGCATACAATAGTCATCCAGTGATCATATTATGGACACATAGATCAAGGGAAATAGACAACAAATGATCCATATTTATCGTGTCGTCAAAGAAGGGCAACTCCTGCACCAAGGCAAGTGGCTCAGCTGAGGCCAATTTCTGCAGAAATTTCCTCATTTGATGGGGGAACTCAACGCAATGGAGACCATTTCTTCCTATGGAGGGAGGATTTATCTCAGTGGATATTATTGGCCACCCACCTTTTCCAACTAACTTAAAATAGTTTCCTAGCAATTTTGGTAATTTACTACTTTTAGCAATTTTTCGGGTCCTAAAACGTCCAGAGCCATTTTGAGTCCCTAAACGACATTTTTTGGGAAAATGGGTAGCAATATAGAAGTTCCTTTTATATATCCCCCAAAATGAATCTTCTCATGATACCTTTCCAATGGGATATCATGTGCATAAAACAGAGATCGTATGCAAAAGTTACTACCCCGAGAAGTTGATGTACTAACTTACCCAAACAAGGTCCACATGAATCTTGGCGCTTCATCTCTTAGGGTTAGGTTTTTTGATGTATAGGGTTTTTGGCATTCTTGTTTATTGTAAAAAGGCCTTTAGAGGCTCATTATAATCATATTCTTGTGAATGAGCGCAACCGTCACATCTCTTCTCAGAGATAAGCCGCTGCCATTCCAACAAGCTTGTTTTCTGCTGCATTTTACAGTTTTAGCTTATTTCCTTATTGAATAAGAAACCAGTTTTACTGTATCTATGTTATTTTGTGTTAAGCACCTATTAATAATTTGTATTAATTTCATTCTTCTCAACAAATCTAGATCAGTGGAAGTAAGGAGACATGGTAAACCCTCACTGAAAGAAGAGAAAAAATCTAAGAGAAGGAAATGCATAGCAAAACTATTGAGCTGGTAAGTCTAAATCTGAGTTCAAAAACTAGATTAAATAATTTTTTGGAAGTAGAAGAAATTGTAGTTGTAAGAAGGTTTCCTTGTAAAAATATGTCTTGTGAATGTTTAAAGGATTGGACAAGGTCATTAAACTTTGAACCTATAGTAGGATATATATACCACACATAATGACCCTAGATGAGGGATGGTTGGTATGGTTTATTATTACATCAGAAGAGGTAAATAATGTTCTACATAGAATATGGAAGTGAGGCTCCCAAAACCTTTCCTTAAAGAAGTGGCATGTCGACTTTGATTCCAGAGAAACCCAAGTGGATGTTTTACCAATATGGGTTTGAATATTGGGGATACCATTGATATTATGGTCAACAAATGTTTTTGAAGAAATATAAAAATCCATCAGGATGTTTTGTGAAGATAATTTATATTTTTGGGACAATAGGTACTTCAAGATGGAAAGAATATTGGTAGGTCTTGAAACTAGTAAATGATTCGCAAAAGAATTGGTTATCAAAAAGAGTGAAGACTTCTTTCAACCAATCTTCAATTACAAAGGCATACCCTTCAGATGTGGATGATGTCATAGATATGGGCACATCATAGTGGATTGTAATGACCTTAATCAAAGGAAGGTGTGGGATTAACGAAATTAACCACATGTTATGGGAGTGAAATTGTCAGAATCCCTTCAAGAAATTAGAAGGACATAAGTTATTTAGGAAAAAAGAAAAACAAAAGATACTTCAGACAACCCAATGGCACCAATTGAGTAGGCCTCAACCTCGAGTCTTAAAAAGGAACAAATTTTGGATACTCTTAGTGACAATAAGGACCACATGCCTCTCATAGGGAATTCCTCTTAGTTGCACTCCCCTTATAAAAGGAAATCTAAAAACAAAAAGTAGTCTTTGGCACTCGGGGGTTAGAGGTAGATACAAAAGGTTTGGATTCCATCAATGAATTTACACCATATATATATATACCACAATACCTATGTCACAAGAACAATGTACATATATAATATATAAATACAAAGTCAATAATACATAAACTTGGTGAATCTAAAAAATGAATTTGTTTAAGCTTTAACTGCATGTTAATAAATAAAGCATGGAAACCACTTGTCTAGGAAAATAATAATTGAAAATTTAATATATCATGAAGGGGAGTTAAAGGAAGGGGGGGATAGACTATGGGGATGCTGGTTACTGCTACATTTTTCCTTTGTGTGAGATGAATATGAGTTTTATTTTATGACCGAGCATAAAAATTTCTAGTCCATTGTTTTAGTTGATATGTGAGGTCAAGGTGAGATACGTGACTAGCAAGAGGGGGGGCAGTAAGGCCAAGAAAGTGAAAGTTGAAGGAATTTTGTTGTTAAGATGGAAAGATGGTATATTTTTTTATGGAAATAGGTCGATTTTATAAAATTGAAAGAAAAATTATGTTATTTGTTCCTTTTTCCTACTTGAATTATACCTTAATGTATGAATAGTGTTATCTATTTATTTTTAAACTTGTTTTCATCGTACTCATAGTAATCATAAATACATGTTATAGCTAGAAACTAAAATGGATGTTATAGTTAGAACATTAAAATGATAGATTATAATTAATGAATCATGTATAAATATATTTATTGTTCTATAATACCTTCCTTATGAATTATATCTTTAATAGTTATCATTATAAGTATAAAAGTTAAATTTTAGCCTTGTAATAGGGCACTCACATGAAGATGATGGTAAAAAAAGTAGAAATAAGCCTTGGGGTTTGAAGGAATGAATGCACATGATTAGAAATGTGCATGTGTTCCTAATCCTATAGCCTCAGTGTTCATTGAACTGCCACACACTTTCCAAGTAGAATTTTTTATGAATGCATGCATGTTCTTGTGTTGACCATGCATGTGTTTAAGAATGCATGCATGTTCTTGTGTTGAGTTTTCACATGCTCAGGAGCGCGTATAGATTTCAGAGTAGAAGAATGCACAATTTCTTGTTTTGAGCATCACATGCTCAAGAGCACATTCTTGTTCCTAAGTAGAAGAGTGTGCACGTTCTTGTGCCTAGATCCTTCATTCCATTTTATTGTCTTTCAGTCAAATACAATGTCCAGGTTCATTCATATTCACATATACTTTGAATAAATAACTCTATGGGAGACCCTGGAGTTAGGATAACCTCCACTGAGGGTAGGAAACTAGAGAAACTGAGTAGTGATAAATGATCACTTGTTGCATCCTTGTAAGTTTTAAACCATTAAAGGAACATACAAAAGAAATTTCTGAACCTCAGACAAGGGGGGATTGACTACCTAGGGAGAGAGGAAGAGAGGAGAGGCGATAGAGAGAGACATATGGCTAGTATGAGAGAGTGCAGGTAATGGGAG
>SNQJ01S0065593.1:79292-96026 GCA_010110895.2 Picea sitchensis
TTATTTGGCTCACGTGATGACCAGGATGGATTTCCCCATAGGAACCCCCTTCTAGGAAAGTCCCCTCACATTTCAGATCTAGAGTAAGTTCTTTGAAAGAGAGACAACTTTTTAGTAAACCCATGAGTTTTCTTGATCCCTGTCACAAAAGTTTATAGCCCAGTGAATTAGGAAGGCCTTTTAGTCGAGTCATCAAACCTGGTGAAATATTACCCGAAAACCCAATGAAGGATCTTATGGCCTAAGTTTTGAAACCTTTCATGAGAGAGAGTGGGTCTCTTAGAGTTCAATATTTCGGATTTTCAGCTCCCGGGGTACCCAAGGGAAAGTCCCTTGTAATCTCCAGTCGTGAAACCCTGACTTGTGAAGCCCCGAAATGATAGAGCATGGAGAGGTTATGATGTTTCGGTGTTTTGACACCTAGGATACCTAAAGGCAAGTCCCTTATACTCACCAGTCCTGAAATCCCAACTTGCGAAACCCTGAATTGGTCTAGAGTGGAGAAGTTATGATGTTTCGATGTTTCGACACCCAGGATACCTAAAGGCGAGTCCCTTGTACTCGCTAGTCCCAAAATCCTGACTTGCAAAACCCCGAATTGGTCTAGCATTGAGAATTTATGATGTTTCAATGTTTCGTCACCTCGGATACCTAAAGGTGAGTCCCTTGTATTCGCTAGTCCTGAAATCCCAACTTGCGAAATCCTGAATTGGTCTAGTGTGGAGAAGTTATGATGTTTCGGTGTTTCAGCACCCGGGATACCTAAAGGCAAGTCCCTTGTACTAACTAGTCCTGAAATCCTGACTTGTGAAACCCCAAATTGGTCTAGCATGGAGAAGTTATGATGTTTCAGTGTTTTGGCACCCAAGATACCTAAAGGCGAGTCCCTTTTACTCACCAGTCCTGAAATCCTGACTTGCGAAATCCCGAATTGGTCTAGCATGGAGAAGTTATGATGTTTCGGTGTTTCGACACCCGGGATACCCAAGGGAAAGTCTCTTTTACTCGCCAGTCCTGAAACCCCGACTTGCAAAACCCCGAATTGGTCTAGAATAGATGAGTTGTGATGCTTTGGAATTTTGGTACGTAGGATTCCCAAGGGTCAGTTTTCCTTGTATTCGCTAGATGCGAAATCCCAATGAGTGAAACCCCGAAATGGTTTAGCATGTTTAGAGTTTGGTGTTTTAGAGTTTTGGCTTCTGAGAAACCCAGGTGAGAGACCTCTTGTCCTCGCATATCGCAAAATCCCGATAGGAAAAATCATGAAATGGCTTTGCACATATATATTTGGTGTTTCGGTACTTGGGATTCCCAAGGGTCAGTTTTCCTTGTATTCGCCAGACGCGAAATCTCGATGGATGAAACCCCGAAATGCTCTAGCATTTTTAGATTTTGATGTTTCGGAGTTTTTTCTCTCGGGAAACCCAAGTGTGAGACCTCATTTCTTCGCATATCACGAAACCCTGAAATGAGCTTGGTGGATATAAGGTTTTCGGTGTTTCGGCTCCTGGAAAACCGAAGTGTATGAACCCCTCATCCTCTTATATTGCAAAAAGATGGTACGAAAAACACTGAAAGGTGGAGTGCCAGGATTTAATCCAAGGCATTATTAAATGTGATGAGTTTTTAGTTCATTTTGGGTTTCGGCACCTCGAAAGATAGAGAGCATGGGAACACTTGCATCGTGATTCCTCGAGTCACAAAAGCTGGGAGCACCTCTCCGGTAAGGCATGTGGTCATAGCAACGATCACATGGTAAGGATAAGGGATGGTAGGATCTACATCAGGCCCCATAGGAATTCGAGGATTCTGTTCCTCGGAGAAAAGAAGAAAAATCCTATACTTTTTTAGTTTCCATAGTAGGTGTGTGACAAATTGGTATCAGAGCATGGTTACAACACTTGGCCTGCTTGGGCTCATGAATGGGTTGCGCAAAGACTCCATTCGAAGTATTGTTAAGAGGAGTAACTCCTTATCTTGATCCCCTCAATCAAAAAGTCGAAATTAAGAATGAAAAACCCTTGTCGTATGTATTCATGTGAGAAATATGAATTATGCATGGGTTATAAATGTATGTAAATATTGACTAACAACCAGTGTTTTTATTTTCTTTTTCACACAAGTGGACGAACAACCATGGGAAATTATAGACGCATAGAATGGTGACTCACCATGAGGTGGGAGAGGGTTCCCACAATAGAGATGAATATTATGACGAAAGGAGGGCGGTAGGAACCCCTCCAGATCTAGCTGAGACTGTGAGGAGCCTCATGGTCGAACTACAAGGCTAACAACGAGAGGATGATAAAAGAGCAAGAGAAGCAAACATAAATTAATGCAATTCTACTGCAGAGCTTATCCGACATACAAAGACAATTGCAACATCAACCTGAGACACAGAAACGTGGTCATGTTAGTGGCCACACTGAGAGGAACACCTCGAGAAAAGTTCATCCCCGAGATAAGAGACAAGTGTCAGATGATTCTTCTAGAAAGGAGGTTGGTGACTCAGAGGGATCTTCTAGTAGCAGAACTAGTTCTCATTCCCAAAGAAAACGAAAGAAGCAAAAAATTTCCAAGAGTCATAATCTCGAAGAATTCAAGAAGGCCAAACCACCCTCCTTCGATGGTGAAATAAAGAAGGGAGAGGAAGCAGAGGCCTGGCTGCTTGGACTAAAGAATTATTTTAGAGTCCATGACTTCTCATAAAACTTGAAGAATTGAGTAGCCACCTTCAACTTGAATGGAAAGGCTTCCATTTGGTGGGAAGACTTTAAGAATGTAAAAGGGATTCACGAAGAGGACTTGTCTTGGGAACGGTTTGAGAAATACTTCAGGAAGAAGTATCTGTCAGAAAAATATTTCGATGAAAAGACTAAACAATTATATGAACTCAAGCTAGGACAACACACCATAGAGGAATATGTCAGCAGATTCCTCGAATTGCTGAGGTATGTACCCTATATAAAGGAAAAAAAGGCAAAGGTCCAATGATTCATCAGTGGACTACCTAAGGACTATCAGAACAAAATTGAGTTTGATGAGCCGAAGACCCTAGAAGATACTATCCGAAAGGAAATATATTGTTATGAATAGCTTGGGCGTTGGACAGAACCTCGTGAAGGCTGGAAGAAGAAAAATAATTCAGAATTTCATAAAAATGGGTTTAAGTCCCCAAGGTTTAAGAACTATAAAAAGAACTCAAGGATGAGTTTCCCAACCCAAAGTGTACACCAGTAGAAATTTCCCTCCTTGGGTGGAAACAAAATTTTTGGGTCTGCCCCAGTGAAGATTGATAACCCAAAGAGAGAACCTTTGAAATGTTGGGGTTCTGGAGAAGAACATCTATTAAGGGACTGCCCACACCGACAATAGAACAACTGGAGGATATACAAGATTCAAGAAGCTATCACCGTCAATGATGTGGCCAAGAGTGTGCTGCAAATTTATGCAGCCTTGGATAATAACCAATATGACCACCAAGCATCAATGGTGGAAATTGAAGGTATGATCACCAACCATCTAGTGTCTATTCTGATTGACCCTGGTTCAAATTTCAGTTATATAGCCCCTAAGGCTGTTGATAAATGTAAACTATAGCCACATAAAAATTCCAAGCCATGGTTGGTACAGTTAACCACTGGCACCAAAAGAAGGGTAGCGGAGGTCATACCAGCCTGCCAGTTCATTATGGGCAAATTCCCCACCCAAGAAACCCTTAACATATTACCCCTAGGATCGTATGATCTGTTGATTGGTATGGACTGGATAGCCACCCATAAAGCCAAACTATATTGTTAACATAAAACCTTGGAATGTGTAAGTGAAGAAGGAAGGAGGATAACCCTTCAAGGGATCCAAAAACCTATCTCAGTGAGACAAATATCAGTGCTTCAAATGAGAAAGTATTGCATAAAAGGATGTCCACTTTATGCAATATAGGTGTTGAAAACAATTGAAGGTGACAAACCCAGCCTCAAAGACCACCCCACACTGAGAGAATACAAAGATGTATTTCCATAAGAGGTACCGAGTCTACCTCCAAGAAGAGACATTAACTTCTTGATAGAACTTGCACCAGGAGCGGTGCAAGTGTCTAGGACACCCTACAGGATGAGCACACCTGAGCTAGTTGAGCTTAAATCACAACTGAAAGAAATGATGGACATAGGATATATCCAGCCCAACGTGTCTCCATGGGAAGCACCAGTGTTGTTTGTGAAAAAGAAAGACGGTACCCTTCGACTATGTGTAGATTATAGACAACTCAATAAGGTAACCATAAAGAACAAGTACCCCTTACCCAGGATCAATGACTTGTTCGATCAATTGGGATGTGCCTCTATCTTCTCTAAGATTGACTTGAGATCGGGATATCATCAAGTCTGAATCAAAGGTGAAGACATCCATAAAATTGCCTTTAGGATGAGATATGGTCACTATGAGCTTGTGGTAATGCCATTTGGGTTAACCAATGCCCCTGCCACTTTTATGTGCTTGATGAACAATGTGCTCAGCAAATTCCTAGATAAATTTGTATTAGTTTTTATTGATGACATATTAATTTAATCCAAGAATAGAGAGGAGCATGAAGAAAACCTTAGGCTTGTGCTTCAAGTGGTAAGATAACATCATCTCCATGCCAAATTCAACAAGTGTTACTTTTTCCAGAAGCAAATACATTACTTGGGCCATGTTCTATCTGAAGAAGGGGTAGCAGTAGACCCTGACAAGATCATGTCTATCATGGAATCGCCCACCCCAAAGGACATTTCGGATATCAGATCCTTTATGGGATTAGCAGGATACTATAGGATATTTATAAAAGGATTCTCCAAGATTGGTTGTCCAATCACTGCCCTCCAAAAAAAGGGGACAAAATTCACATGGACACAAAAATGTGAAGAAAGATTTCAAACCTTGAAACATCTACTGACCCATGCACTCGTGCTGAAGATTGTCGATCCCAAATTTGACTTCCTCATGTGCACAGATGCCTATAAGGAAGGACTCGGAGGATTCCTTATGCAGGGAGGAAGTGTGGTCTGCTATGAATCCCAAAAATTGAATGAGCATCAAGTCAACTATGTGATCCATGATCTGCAGCTGGCTACCATAGTGCACACCTTAAAAATGTGGAGGCATTACCTCTTGGGAAGGAAATTTGTACTTATGACAAACCACTATGGATTGCGATATAGGTTTGACCAACCAAAGCTCAACATCAGACAAGCTAGGTGGATGGCCCTCCTGGGAATTTGATTTTGAAATCAAACATATTAAGGGAAAGGAAAATAGGTTGGATGATGCCTTTAGCAGAAGCATGAAAACAATTCACTTGGTAGTGGTAAGCACCTATGAACTGGATGTCAAGGAAAGAGTAAAAAATGCACAAGAGACAGACCCATTCTTCCAGACCGTAACCTCATACCTGGAGCAGGAATCCACAGGGATAAAATATGAAGGCTACCAGATGACATAAGGAGGTCTAATCACTTACATAAGCAGACTGTATATTCCATATTGTGACAACTTGAAGAGGTTCATAATGGATGAATTACATAAAAGACCCTATACTGGTCATCTAGGATACCAGAAGATGATCACGTCCACCAGGAAACAATTCTATTAGCCTGGGTTGAAGAAAGACATAGCCGAGTACTTAGCCAAATGCATAGAGTGCCAATAGGTTAAAGTAGAACACCAACACCCAACAAGATTATTACAACCTCTACCAATCCTGGAATGGACATGGGAAACCATCTCCAAGGATTTCATCACTGGATTACCAACCTCGACCAAACAGAATGACGCCATCATGGTAGTGGTGGATAAATTGAGAAAGTACACTCATTTTATCCCTGTCAAGTCGACTTGCAAGGAAATAGACATCACCCATGTATTCATGAAGGAGATATTTAGACTGCATGGTATGCCGAAAGAGATCGTGTCTGGCAGAGACACGAAATTTACTTCCAACTTTTGGAAATCACTGATGGTTGGTTTAGATACCAAGTTGTTGATTAGCACTGCCTACCACCCTCAAAGCGATGGATAGACAGAAAGAGTGAACCAAATACTAGAAGACATGCTAAGGATGCATGTAATGCATCAACCCAAAAAGTGGGAAGACTACCTGCCACTGGTGGAATTCGCCTACAACAACAACTACTAAGAATCCCCGAAGATGAGTCCTTTCGAAGTTCTCTACGGTAGACCGTGCAATACTCCAGTCAATTGGAGTAATCCCGTAAACATAATTTCTTTTGGACCTGACATGTTGAAAGAAATGGAACAACAAGTGATTCAGATAAAACAAAATCTAAAGGTCGCTCAAAAACGACAGAAAAGTTACGTCGACTGAAAGAGAACTCCAAGAGAGTTCAAGGCAGGAGACCACGTATATCTCAGAGTTAGACCCCAGAAGAGTTCCCTGAAGATGGGAACTTGTTCCAATTTGGCGCCTCGATATTGTGGACCCTTTGAGGTTCTAGATAGAGTGGGACCTGTAGCCTATAGGCTAGCACTTCCTCCCACAGTAAAAGCACATAATGTTTTCCATGTTTCCTTATTGAAGAAATATGTACATGATTCTAATCATATAATTGACTAGTCTATGATCTAGGTGGAACCAAAGAGAGTATTCCTACCAAAACCTCAATGCATACTGGACAAAAAGGAAACCCTGATCAGGAACCGAACCATTGCACATGTCAATGTGTAGTGGAAACATTTTGGCCCAGATGAGGCTACATGGGAAATGGAGGATGCCATGAAATAAGCATATCTGATTTTGTTTTCCTCTATACATAGTACATGTCCTATTGATAGATAGAACATCGATGTCAATGTTCCTTTAAGGGGGAGGGAATTGTAACACCCTATTTCCTCCAGTTTGTAAAAATAACTATACTGGCCAAGAACTATGGGAAACTCAAAGGTTTGTGAATGTTTGATTTGATGAACCTTTGTATAAAAGGTTTGAGAGATATAAATGATGTGTGAATATATGTTGCATGACTGCTAGGAGGGGGATGTGATGAAAAAGAGACCATGATGGCTAATGAAGGGTGGTGGAAGGGGTTGAGAGTGGTTGCGTTAACTTCCACAAAACCCAAAACTATATTGGTTTGTACGTGCTCGGAAACCGAAGTTCACTCTCAAACCCGAAATGAATTACCCATATGAACGGTAGGTGGGGAGGCTCCTCATGAGTTAATGAGGGGGATGGGGTTGAAACGCCCATCCATAGAGGCCCTCAGACCAGATGACATAGGGGGGATTTGCGCCACACACGAACTTGCAGAACAAGGCAAGAAGGGAAGCGTGGAAGAGGGGGGAAGAGAGCACGTGCGAGAGGAATCGCGAAAGGGAGAACTAGAGGAACTCTAGAAAAATAGTGTGAGTCCTGTGAAAAGGAGAAGGAGAGTAACCTTCCTCCTCGACTTCCAATGAGCAGGAAGTAAGAGACCAAGTCTCAAGCATCGTGGTCTAGCTCGAGGGTGGCTAGTGGTAAATTCATTCGAAATCACTGAGCCTATGGTTGGGTGGAAACGAGCACCCCTCTCAGTAGTTGCAACACACCTAGTGTTTATTGATAAGTGTTTATATCTTATGTCTTGAATTGCATATCTTGGAATGCATGTTCATGGTTTGTACACTTATAAATGGCTTCTGTATAGAAATTTTTGCATGGTGTTTTGCTCAGAAATGGTGGTTTCATGCTTATATTGGAATGACCACATATGGCTTATATATATTTATTGAACAAGTCCATTCTCGGGAGATTTTTCCCCTTTATTTGGCTCACATGATGCCCTGGATGGATTTCCCCATAGGAACCCCCTTCCGGGAAAGTCCCCTCACATTCTAGAGTCGGAGTAAGTTCTTTGAAAGAGTGACCACTTTTTAGTAAACCCATGAGTTTTCTTGATCCCTGTCGCAAAATTTTATAGCTCAGTGACTTAGGAAGGTCGTTCATTCAGGTCATCAAACCTGGTGAAAGATTACTCGAAAACCAGATTAAGGATCTTATGGCCTAAGTTTTGAAACCTTGCACGAGAGAGAGTGGGTCTCTTAGAGTTTGGTATTTCAGAGTTTCAGCTCCCGGGGTACCCAAAGGAAAGTCCCTTGTAATCGCCAGTCGCAAAACCTCGACTTGCGAAACCCTGAAATGTTAGAGCGTGGAGAAGTTATGATGTTTCAGTGTTTTGACACCTGGGATACCTTAAGACAAGTCCCTTGTACTTTCCAGTCCTGAAATCCTGACTTGCGAGACCCAGAATTGGTCTAGCGTGGAGAAGTTATGATGTTTCGGTGTTTCAGCACCCAGGGTACTTAAAGGCTAGTCCCTTGTACTCGCCAGTCCTGAAATCTCGACTTGCGAAACCCTGAATTGGTCTAGCATGGAGAAGTTATGATGTTTCAGTGTTTCAACAACCGAGATACCTAAAGGCGAGTCCCTTGTACTCGCCAGTCCCAAAATCTCGACTTGCAAAACCCTAAATTGGTCTAGCGTGGAGAAGTTATGACGTTTCAGTGTTTCGACACCCGAGATACCTAAAGGCAAGTCCCTTGTACTCGCCAGTCCCAAAATCCTGACTTACAAAACCCTGAATTGGTCTAGCATGGATAAGTTATGATGTTTCAGTGTTTCAGCACCTAGGATACCTAAAGGCAAGTCCCTTGTACTTGCCAGTCCCAAAATACTGACTTGCAAAACCCTGAATTGGTCTAGCATGGAGAAGTTATGATGTTTCGGTGTTTCGGCACTCAGTATACCCAAGGGCTAGTCCCTTGTACTCGCCAGTCCCGAAACCTTGACTTGTGAAACCCCGAATTGGTCTAGCATGGATGATTTGTGATGTTTCGGTGTTTCGGTAGCCAGGATTCCCAAGGGTCAGTTTTCCTTGTATTCGCTAGATGTGAAATCCCAATGGGTGAAACCCCGAAATGGTTTAGCATGTTTAGAGTTTGGTGTTTCATAGTTTTGGTTCCCAGGAAACATAGGTGTGAGACCTCCTATCCTCGCATATCGCGAAATCCTGATAGGAAAAATCCTTAAATGGATTAGCGCATATAGATTTTGTGTTTCGGCGTTTCGGTATCCAGGATTCCCAAGTGTCAGTTTTCCTTGTATCCACCAGACATGAAATCCTGATGGATGAAACCCCGAAATGGTCTAGAATGTTTAGAGTTTGATGTTTCGTAGTTTTGTCTCTTAGGAAACCCAAGTGTGAGATGTTTAGTCTTCACATATCGTGAAACCCTAAAATGAGCTTGGTGGATAGAAGGTTTTTGGTGTTTCGGCACCCAGAAAACCGAAGGGCATGAACCCCTCATCCTCTTATATTGCGAAAAACTGGTACGTGAAACCCTGAAAGGTGGAGTGCCAGGATTTAATCTAAGGAATTATTAAATGCAATGAGTTGTTAGTTCCTTTCGGGTTTCATCACCTCGAAAGATAGAGAGCAGGGGAACACTTGCATCGCAATACCCCGAATCACGAAAGCCAAGAACACCTCTCTGGTAAGGCCTGTGGTTATAGCCAATGATCACATGGGTAAGGATAAGGGATGGTAGGTTCTGCATCAGGTCCCATAGGAATTCGAGGATTCTGTTCCTTGGAGAAAAGAAGAAAAAGCCAAAAAAATTTGAGTTTCCATAGTAGGTGTGTGACAACATTCTCATAGGGTTTTCCTTGTTGGTTCTTGTGTAAAATAAGAATTTTTCCCCTTATCTCTTCATCAGGTATAGGCCTAAAAAATTTTGGACCATCCCCTATTGTATCTTGTGTTTTAACTATTTATTCATCATGTTCCTTCCCAGTTGGTTCTTGTGTAATAGAAAGGGTTTTCCTTTTCCAAGTTGAAACATTGTATATTTCCATCTTCTTCTTTCGAGTCATCGTATATGTTGTCCTCTTCCTTTTCCTCAACAGTATTTTGGATGCGGGTTTTCCCCCTATTACCTCTATGTCACTCTCATAACTGTCTTCATCTTGATGAGGAGTTCCAATAAAACCCTAGGGGGTTTATTTTTCAGTGGTTATAGTTCCTGGATTTGCAACATTCTTAGCCTCTAGAGTTGCAGTAGGTATGGCCTCTAGAGTTTTAGAAACCACAATGTTTAGAGCTACAAAAACCTTAGCCTCTGGAGTTGCAGTGTTGTTGTCTCATGGTGGAGTTGTATCAACTGCGACTCTTCTAGGTAAGGTTACAATGCCGATTGGTTCTCTTGCCATCTCGCTCCATGTCTTTCCCTCCCTATGCAGTGCGTCCTTAACCAAAGTTTTTATGAGCCTGTGCTGTGAGAGAGATTCCCTAGGACAGAAAAAATTGTGTGCATGTGTGGCCATGGTTTGTAGTGTCCTCTAGAGGAAAAACAACATGTTAACCAACTTGCCATGTCACAGGTGGTCTAGTAAATGAATATGTTGTAAGTATATGACCCTGTAGTGGCTCTCACAAGTGTTTTATTGCTACATTACTATGACAACATCCTTCCATGGGCTCGATAATGATGTTTTGTCGAATCCCAACCCTTTCTTGACCAGGGATTCTCCTGGCTTGGGGAATTGTTGTAGGATTTTAGGCTTCGTCCTCCATTGACAATACTAGTACTCCCCTATCCGAGGAATCCCAATCACCTTGGCCATCACCTCCTCTATCACCTACACCACTATTTCTGCTACTTTGGTCCTAATTTCTATGAATTTGATGGAAAATATGAGTGCCACGTTGTCATCATACCCTCGTAGTCTATTTAAGTATTTCATCCATTCTCCTCGCTGGAAAATTTCTTTGATATTCTCATATGCCTCTAGCAAGATAATCTCTATGGGTTCTGTGTGGTTCAATGAGCCCCCCATTCTTCCTACTTAGATCTCAAGCAAGTTGTGGCTACAACATAGAATCAACGGTCTAGAGGGTGGAGATTTTGAAAATACAGAAGGGAATGAAAGTCCAATGGGGTAGTTATGTAATGAGTTGGGTGATTATGAGTGTGTGACATGCGTTTAGTGATGGAATTAGGTCATAAATATGCCAATCAATGCCTATTCATTCCACAAGTTTGGGATATATACCTTCTGACTTACCATGTGTGGTAATGATGTCTCGTACCTTTGATATGTTTGCATGTTGGCCTTACAAGACAACTAGGATCCTCCTTGACATCAAGAGTTGCAGCAGTGGTCAGAGTAGCAACAACAATTCTCTCCAGAATTGTAGCAACATTCCAGAGTTGCAGTGGTGTTTAGAGTTGCAATAATGTGTAGAGTTGTAGAAACATGTCTCTTGGAGTGGCAGTACGTGTTGTCCATAAATGCATCTCGACATGGTGTCACAACAAGAATCATATTTACCCGAATTGATTGTTGGTACTTTAGTAGTGGAGTTGCAACAACAAGAGTCATAAGAACATGAGTTGTAACATTAGGATTCTAGAGTTGTAGCACTAGAGTTGGAAAATGGATTGCAATATTCTTCTCCCCTCCACTCACCCTCCATAAATGCATGCCTCTACAAAGGGTCTAGGTGTAGGTGTAGGTGTAGGTGTGTATTTGTGGTATGCATTTAGTAGGGTGGATTGTAGCAAAGGGTTGAAGGTTCCACTAATACACACTTTCACCCTTGGAGGGGTGTTATCACCAAAAAATCACTCACAAGCAATACAGATAATGATTGAAGAAAAGATCAACACAAACACAACATACTTCTAGCATTTACAGAACCTATTTCAACAAGATGCCAAAACTATATAAAAAGACCCATGAATTTCTCCACACTTCAATCAAAGTTAGTGCGTGCACATCCGCCTGGGTCAACAAAGCATTGGCTGTGCACTCTATGTATTCTATGTGATTGTCCCTGAAGAAACTAACATTGATGAAAATAAAATGCATTTGTGAACTTGGTTGGGTCTCAACCACTTCCAGGCTAAAATGTACCAAGACAAGGCCTCAAGATCAACCCAATATCTTGCCTTGGACGACTGAAAGGATGAGAAATACCTCCAAAGTTCTCTCATTCACACTTGGAACATGTTATGTAATATCTTGCTAAGTTCTATAAATACATGGCCATGATATGCGGAAAAAGAAAGGAATTCATTGTATTGTTATGCTGCACATTTTCTCATAGAGAAACCATCTATTCTCTTGAGAGCTATTTGAACAATCATAACATTTGGTAAGCTTCTCACCTCTTGATAAACTTGACTAGGAAGTTCTTCACCATTGCTAGTCATATATAGGAGAGTAAAGCTCTACTTTTGGTGGACTCAAGGGTCCTTCCAAGGAGGAACAGAGGATTCATAAGTCCCACCTTTCTCCTTTGGTGTTCTCAATTCAAGGATCACTTTCCATTTGGATAGTTATTTCTTGTGTCAATTTCATTCATCCATTTTAGTTTTACATGCTTAGTTTACTTTCATTCCTTGATTTTTTTTTTTTTTATTTACTTTCTTGTTGATTCACTAATCAGCTAACCACTTCATGTATTTACTATTGTCTTGTTGATCTAACAAGATAGTTGAAAGACCTCTTTTTGTTCACCCAATTAACCCAAAAATCCCAACAAGGAGGAATGAGGTGTAGGTGTGTATTTGTGGTATGCATTTAGTAGGGTGNATAGAGAAACCATCTATTCTCTTGAGAGCTATTTGAACAATCATAACATTTGGTAAGCTTCTCACCTCTTGATAAACTTGACTAGGAAGTTCTTCACCATTGCTAGTCATATATAGGAGAGTAAAGCTCTACTTTTGGTGGACTCAAGGGTCCTTCCAAGGAGGAACAGAGGATTCATAAGTCCCACCTTTCTCCTTTGGTGTTCTCAATTCAAGGATCACTTTCCATTTGGATAGTTATTTCTTGTGTCAATTTCATTCATCCATTTTAGTTTTACATGCTTAGTTTACTTTCATTCCTTGATTTTTTTTTTTTTTATTTACTTTCTTGTTGATTCACTAATCAGCTAACCACTTCATGTATTTACTATTGTCTTGTTGATCTAACAAGATAGTTGAAAGACCTCTTTTTGTTCACCCAATTAACCCAAAAATCCCAACAAGGAGGAATGAGGTGTAGGTGTGTATTTGTGGTATGCATTTAGTAGGGTGAATGGTAGCAAAGGGTCGAAGGTTCCAAAAATACACATTTTCACCTTCTTGATTAGTTAAATACACACTTTCACCTTCTTGACTAGTTGACACTCTTTTAAAATTTATACCATGCAATCCACACCTTCAACATTGAGAGAGTTGTTGTTGGTTTGGGAAGGGCGGTGGAAAGGGGAACGGGGGCCGCTTAAGGTATGCATTTTTTATATGTATTCAAGTGGCGGAGATGAATGGTAAGGATGAATGTACGCATTTCTGTATTACAAATTTGTATACCTTCAGTGTCCCACCTTTTAACAATTTTTTTAGAAACTTCATTTATTATTTTCAAATTATTCTTGTATATTTTTTTAAAGTCAATTTACTATTTTTTTTTTATCATAGGACGTTAGGTATATGGGGTTATGTACCAGGATACTTTGGCTATCTAGACACCTGGCCAGTTGACCTGGTCCTGGCCTTCCAGTTACATTTTATAAATGAATAGTTAAATACTTTTTATTGCTTTATTTAAATGCATTTTTATAAGAAAAGAAAAGAAAATAATTACGCCGAAAGGCGTATATCTATTGGAGATGGGCACAATTAATGATCTTTTAATCTTAAATTCTAATCTGATGGTTATGCATTGAAGATGCTGACATATTCTTAGTCATCCTCCAAAATCAATGAGTCAGATTTATTGTTGATAAATTCTTTGCATTTATAAATGCATCTGTTAACCTGTTTACTTTTTAACATTTACCTAATCATATTAAGAAATTAAATTGTTGTAACATCATATGATTTCCAGGTTTAAATGATTAACTTTTGGAATTCTTCAACTGTCCGCTAATTTCATTATTTTCCTCAGTTATCAGCTTCTCATTCTCTACCTCATTCTTTCAGCATTAGTGGTTGTGCTAGTAAATATAGGATGGTACAGATGATCATAATTCAACGTAGAATTTAAAAAATATATATATTCGAATGTAAAAAAAAAAATGAAATAAATATTCTGCCATATGTAAGAAAACAAATAAATAAATATTCTAATATCATTTCACACATTTATTTAGTTATTTAGTTCGAAATCAACTAAAATTCAGACCAACCAGTCGGGCTGAAACCAACATAATACCATTACCAAAAGTAAGCAAGTCACTCCATCTCTACCAAAGTTGCTTACTACCACACTGTTTTCCTTTCTTCTGCCTTTCGACTAATATTTTGGTTTCGGTTCTGGGTATCGCTTTGGTTTCTTGATCTGCGAAAACTAATATTCTTGGTCGTGGTTGGGCCTTTGTAAATGCAGTAAGTGAAGTGAACAATCCAGGGAAACTGATCACTTGTATTCCGGGTAATAACCGATTTGAATATCCGACAGACATGCTTTTGAATGCCCTTCTCTATGAATCAAAGATTTCGAGTAAAGGGGAGTACGTTATAGTGAACACGTTTGAGGAGCTGGAAGGGACGGACGATGTAATGGCCCTCTCTTTGAATGGATGTCTTGCCCTGGAAATAGGTGTTAGCTTTAAATCGATTCTATAATATGCAGAATAAAACTCTTAAAAGAATCGAAATTTAGATGCCAAAATGGATCATACCTCCGGCCATTGATGCTTCTTGAGTGTGATTAATTGTTATAGAAGTTTTCCCATTTCCACACTAGTTTTTCTTTCCATATGGAACTTACAAGCTCTGATCACTCTGATTGATGGTATAAGACTGAAGGAAATTGATTGAATTAAGCAAGCTTGGGGACCAAAATGAAATCTTTATAGCCAAGCTTCCATAAAGATTTTGTTGGCTAACTATTAACTATTCCACATATCTAGGTAGAGAACCATATGGAGTAATGGACCATTCTAGAAGATCCCAAATGAGAAAACGGTTCCAGTCAGTTTCCAAACGAGTTGTGGCAGTTGAGTAACAATTCGGGTTGGTTTTCAAATGAACTGTCGGTGGTTCGAATAGGGTTATGGGAGGTCGAATGAGATGACGATGGATGGTTCCAGTTGGTTGGTTTTCGAATGAGCTCCAGTGGTTCAAAACAGTTATGGGAGCTTACATTCTCCCACTTGGTCCATACTTCCAATCTTAATGTCTCATCTTAAAACCTATTGATAATCTGTATTAAGTAATAGATACATGAATCATGGTGATAAGTCCTCTTATGACGAGTATTATCTTCCATGTATTACTATGTATTTATTTCTTTTATAATTTATGTGGCAACACTTTCTTAATGAATAAACCTTATGTTTATTCTTGGTCCTACACAGATGAATTCTCTCAAATCAAATTAAGGTGCACATAAATATGAGGAAAACATCACAATAATTAAGAATTTCATTAAAATAACATTGTCCATACAATGAGAAACTACATAATGGAACCAAGTCTCATATTCATTACATGTTCCTTGAATTTAAATGGTGGCATGCCCTTAGTCAAAGGATCAGGGATCATTAACTCAGTGTTGACATGCTCAATGACCACTTTCTTTTCTTTAACACGTTCCCTTATGGATAAATACTTAATGTCGATGTGTTTATTTCGACTCCCACTTTTGTTTTTTTTAGCCATAAAAAAAACAGTTGAATTGTGACAATACATTCTCAATGGCTTGGAGATAGAATCCATAATTATAAGCCTAGAAATGAAACTCTTAATCCATACACCATGTAAAGTAGCCTCAAAATAGGAGATGAACTCGACTTCCATAGTGGAAGTGGAAATCAAGGTCTGCATGGCACTCCTCCATGATACAACTCCACCGTCCATCATAAAAATGTATCCCGATGTTGATTTGTGTGAATCAATACATCCAACAAAGTCAGAATCTGAGTAGCCAATTACTTCCAAATTGTTCGTCCGTCTATACATAAGCATGTAGTTTTTGGTTCCTTGAAGGTGCCTCATTATTTTCTTTTCATCTCTCCAGTGGTCTATACCTAGATTACTTTGATATCAACCCAACATTCCCACAACAAATGCAATGTCGGGTCTTGTGCAGACCTAAGCATACATTAGGCTTCCAACAGCATAAGCATATGGAATGTTCTTCATTTTTTCCCTTTCAAAATCATTCTCCAGGCATTAGTTCAAATTGAACCTATCACCCTTCACAATGGGAGCTATACTTGGTGAACAATCCTTCATCCAAAATCTCTCTAAAATTTTATTAAAATAGGTTTCCTAAGACAGACCCAAGATGCCTCGAAATCTATCTCTATGGATCTTAATGCTAATGACATAAGATGCCTCACCCATATCCTTCATATTGGAATTTTTAGAGAGGAATTGTTTCACCTCATACAACAAACCCTAATCATTGGTTGCTAGCAAAATGTCATCCACATATAAAACAAGAATTTTTTTTTTACTCCCACTAACTTTCAGGTATATACATTGATCCATAATGTTTTCTACAAAACCAAAAGAAGAAATTACATTATGGAATTTCAAATACCATTAGCGGGATGCTTGTTTTAAACCATATAAGGATTCTTGAGTTTGCAAACCAATTGCTCACCATCACTAGAGGGGAATCCTTCAGGTTGTTTCATGTAAACCTCCTCCTCTAGATCTCCATTGAGAAATGTCATTTTCACATCCATTTGTTGC
>SNQJ01S0065593.1:97474-108386 GCA_010110895.2 Picea sitchensis
AAGTTGAAGGAATATCCAAAAGGTACAAGCCTTGAAACTGAAATCAAGTTTCTAGAAAAACTTGGAACATAAAAGGTCTTTTCTAATTCTAAAACAAAACCACTACTTAAATTTAAATAGCATGTTCCTATAGCTTCCACATGTGAGCCCATCTTGTTTCCTGATAAGATGCTTTGCTCACTTCCCACTAGCTTCCTTAGGTTTTGCAAACCCTGCAAGGAATTCGAAATGTGAATTGTTGATCCAGAATCAATCCAGCAGGTGTTAATATTGATATTGACCATATTAGATTCATAACAAACGAACGAGATTGTATTTCCCTTAAGTTCAGGGATATCACAACGAATTTCAGAGAAATTTGCAGGTTGTACAACTGCATAAAATTAAAGATCACATGCTTACGTTAAAATTGAGACCAACAAAAATAAAATAAAATTTCATGCTTTACCAACGTAAAATCATGATTAAATTTGAATCTAATGACATAAAAATTGCCTGTGGACTAAATTTCCAATTCAAGTAGATTCAATTATTCTATCATAGATTTGAACTTTATGATAAAACTATTAATTCATAATTCCTATGGGTAAGTTATTAATAAGTTAATATTTTATCCTAATTAATTATATAAATATAATAAAAATTCTTGTGGGATAAAATTTATTATATTTAGTATAATTAATTACAATTTATGTCTAAATATTCCTTATGTGATCCTAATCAATCATAATATATAATATTATTTAATTAGAGATGTTGTGGCTATTCTCTAATCAATTAAAAATTATATGGATCACTAGACATTATTTCTTTTATGCATAAAATTAAGTTGATATGAGAATAATTATAAATTGCATAAACAAAACTAAATGGACAGATTATTCACCACCAATTGATCCCAAAACTATGATTTAAGCAGTATCCATGAAAGTTTCTAGTTGAGCATTTCAGAAGTATTAGACGTAATGGAAAGGTTTGCAAACATTGGTATTGTAATGTGTCTGCTAGCTTTATTGCCACTGAACACAGGAGAGACGAACCCTAGCAAAACCATGGTGTATGCTTCCTACATATTTGGAGACTCCACTACAGATCCCTGCAACAATGATGGACTTGCAATGATTTTCAAAACCAACTTTCCTCCATATGGAAGAGATCTTGCAGATCAAAAACCTACTGGTCGATTTACTAATGGAAAATTAGTAATAGATATATTATGTATGATTCGAAAGAATAACTTTAGCAATATGTAGGATAAAAGCATATGATAGCTTCGTTGTAATGTTAAACACGGAAAGGGATAGTAATATGAATTCTGGTACAGTTTCACTTAAATCAACAGTATAGCAATGAAGCATTAGTCTTACGTTGTCGCACAACAATGCAATGAAACTTCTCGAGACAGAATAAACCTTTCTTTCTCCAAAACACCAAGGTAGAGATAAAAATTCTCTGATACCAAATGTTATATTTAAATTGATTCTATAATATGTGGAATAAAACTCTTAAAAGAATCAAAATTTAGATGCCAAAATGGATCATACCTCCAGCCATTGATGTTGCTTGAGTTTGATTAATTGTTGTAGAAGTTTTCCCAGTTCCAAACTAGTTTTGCTTTCCGTATGGCACTTCCAAGCTCTGCTCACTCTCATTGATGGTGTAAGACTGAAGGAAATTGATTGAATTAAGCAAGATTGGGGATCAAAATGAAATCTTTATAGCCAAGCTTCCATCAAGCTTCTGTTGGCTAACTTTTAACTGTTCCACATATCTAGGTAGAGAACCGTATGGAGTAATGGACCATTCTAGAAGCTCACAAATGAGAAAACAGTTCTAGTCGGTTTCCAAATGAGTTGTGGCAATTGAGTAACAGTTCGGGTTGGTTTTCGAATGAACTGTCGGTGGTTCAAAATAGTTACGGGAGCTTACAATAGGACCTCTTTTCCTTCCTAATTTCTTACAAGGAAGTGATTCCACCATCAATCTTTGGGAGGAGGACCAGAGTTGTTTGACGTGGTTGGATATGCAACAACCTGTATCTGTTATATACGTTTCCTTTAGCAATCTGGCTTTCAAATCTCAGGATAAACTGCAGCAGCTGGCCCTAGTGCTCGAGGGTATGGGGCAACCTTTCTTGTGGGTTCTCTATATGGATATTGTATATGGAAAGCCTGTGATTTTACCGGATGGCTTTGAAGAACGAACCAAAGATCGGGCACTTCTTGTGAGGTGGGTGCCTTAGGTTAATGTCCTTGCCCACACATCGGTGGGATTATTCGTCACACACATTGGATGGAACTCTATCTTGGAGAGCATAAGCATGGGAGTTCCCATGGTGGGATTCCCTTATTTGGGTGATCAGTTTCTCAACTACAGATTCGCCAAGGATGTGTGGGACATCGGCCTAGATTTCGAAGGGGTGGACGTGGATGACCAGAAGGTGGTGCCGAAAGAAGAGGTGGAGGATATTGTGGAGAGAATGATGAGAAGTAGCGAAGGAAAGAAGTTGAGAGAGAACGATCTGAAGGAAAGTAGTGAAGGAATGCAGTTGAGAGACAACTTAAGGGAACTAATTTCCTGGTGTGGACACATGTTTGATTCTAAGAGTAGAATGATTTAAGTATCCATTGAAGGGAATAACCCGGTCCTGTTAACTACAAAATTATTCAAAAGAATTCTCCTACTACCGACCTACAATAAAAGTCTCAAGCTCCCATATCTCAATGCCTTTCTGGATTCCTAGGGTGGTGGGGTGAATTTATTAAAGGATTTAATGGGACCATCTACTGAAATGCCAACTGATATTTCTATGGTGGGATTCCCTTATTATGGCGATCAGTTTCTCAACTGCAGATTCGCCAAGGATGTGGGACTCGCCCAGATTTCGAAGGGGTGGACGCTGGACCGGTAAGTTTGAAAGAAGAGGTGGAGGATATTGTGGAGAATGATGGAGAAGTGAAGCGAAGGAAAGTAGCTGAGAGAGAACGATCTGAAGGAAAGTAGTGAAGGAATGCAGTTGAGAGACAACTTAAGGGAACTACTTTCCTGGTGTGGACACATGTTTGATTCTAAGAGTAGAATGATTTAAGTATCCATTGAAGGGAATAACCCGGTCCTGTTAACTACAAAATTATTCAAAAGAATGCTCTGACTGTCGGCCTCCAACATAAGTCTCAATATTCTAGATGTAGATTCCTTCCTAATTTCCTAGGGTGGTGGGGTGAATTTATTAAAGGATTTAATGGGACCATCTACTGAAATGCCAACTGATATTTCTATTATTGGCAGAGCCATATCAATATTTCTCATGGTTATTTTCACATTTGATAGGAAGAGATTCCACATCTCACATTTCTAGGTATGTTCTATATGTTCTCTATTTCCTTCTCGAAAGGAAGCAGTTGTCGACTAGGTCGAGTTGATATTGAATGAGAATTCATGCCAACTGACAAAAGATTTGAAAACATAGATATTTGTTATGTTGTCTTATTTGGTCCTAGTAGAGTCTTATTGTAACTTGTTTAAGGGATTACTCTTGAGGGTTAATCTAGATTTTGAGAATGGGCTCATTCAATTTTGGTACCCCATACTATGGAAGCACAAAACCGCGTTTCAATTATTTTGTCTCCAAGATGATTTTCTTAAGAAGTTTAGAAACATTTTAACTAGAGAAACACCTGCAAGAATAAGTCAAGAAGTAGAGGACTTACTTAAAGGAAAAGGAATTTATATATTTGAAGAAGATTCCACTTATATTAGGTTGTATGGATTTGACAGAAGACATTTTCTTCTCCCTACTTTTGTATGTGATCATAACTAAATGTTTCCAAGGTATGCATGCAATACAAAACATGGGCCTCCATTTTTTATAAAAAGAGAAAAAGAAAATTTATTTCCATGCCTTTTAATGTATCCAATGTAAAAATAAGAATTTTATCCCATTTAATTGAAGTTTCTGAAATGTTGAATCCATTTAACTTAAAGGAAGTAGAACCTCTCAAGGGTTTTGACCTTGAAGGGTTATTTTATGATTACATAGCATCAACGACGTATAGCAATATTTTCATAAGGATTGCATAAGGAGTTGATGATAATGACCCTAATACCCCTGAGAAGAAATAAAAACAAGTATGTAATGAAATTTTGGCTACTAAAATCAGTTAAAATACTAAACATCAACATAATAGAACAAATCAAAGAGGTAAAAGTGCAACTAATTTTCAATCTTCTCCTGCCCCCCAACAACATAGGATTTCCTCCTCTGCCCAGAAAAAACAAGAATCAAATATAAGCAGAGGAGAGAATAATGAGAGATGTTCTAGGGGAGACGATGACTATGACCCTCATGATAATTTTGAGAAGGAACATATGGTTTCACAACCTAATATAAAGAGAGTCTCAAGTAAGAAAGGCTCTCAAAATTAAGGAGGGCCAAGAGACATTGTTCATATGGAAGTGGATAGTAATAGTGTTCTTGAATAAGTGGCATTACAAATGGATGAAAGTCAACAAATAGTAGAAGAGTTTGCCTAAGAGGGACCAACTATTTTTGAAGAGAAATCTTTGACATTGCATAATTCCCAGTACAACAAGGAGGAAAGGAAATTGAAAATAGAAAGGTTGATATCAAAGAAAAGAATATAACTCAATAGTGGAATTCAAAAGTGGACGTTTTAGGAGTTATATCTTCGAGACTCCTCAAATTACACTTTACCACCATGGATGCTCTTTCCCACTCAATTTTATAGAAAGAGATAGAAAATATTATGTTTAAGAAAATAATAAGTGAACTAGAGGATTCCCTGAGTCCTAATCCTCTGCTCGCATAACCACTGGCCATTATTGTTCCAAACCAAATTCCATAGGATACACCAGAGACATCAACCCAAATAAAGAGGGCCAATAAATTGTTGAGAAAAATTAGAATGTCTGTCACCAAGAATATTAATAAGAGGCTCAATATTATTTTTGAAGCTTGGGAGGTCAGTACTATTATGAGGAATTTATCACAATGGATTACTGTTGGACAACTGAGAGGGGGGGGTTGAATCAGTTGTTACCGTGCTTAAACAATTATGCGTATTTTAAACTCTTTACAAAGCACTCAATGACAATAACAATAATGCAAGGAAGTAAGCAATAGAACATTCAACATCAGTCAAACATATGAGACACACATAGACAGATATTTCCTAAGGAAACCCATAAAAGGGTAAAAACCTCTTCTTCTTTATATGATAAGTAATATTTACATTCTTTACATTATCATACATATGACCTCCAACTAATTGTGAGGCTACAACCTCTATTTTGCAAGATACAACTTGCTGAGAGCACCAACTCTCTATTTTATCTAGCACCTACTAGAAGGAAGCACCAACTCCCTGGTTTCTCTAGAACCAACTAGAAGGAAGCACCAACTCCCTGGTTTCTCTAGCACCAACTAGAAGGAAGCACCAACTCCCCAAGTGTTCCATCACCAACTAGATGGAAGCACCAACTTCCAGTCATACAAGCACCAACCTGTATAACAAAGAAAAACAGTTCTCCCTTGCACCACCCTGCCACCTGGTTTCTCTGGTTGTAACTAGAAGGAGCTACAACTCCCTTTGTTCAAGCACCCACTTGAACCTGTGAGGACCAAAATCCTCCCTAGCACCTTCCTACCACCCTGAAATATTAATCTTTGTTACATAAACTTATTACAGTGATATAATGTTCATCAATGGATTACCAGTTTCATCATTGTTCTGCTACACTACCTTGCTCTGTCTGCCTTAGTGTCTTCCTGCACACATCCTTGCACTTTCTGTTATTCTTCCTTTTATTCTTTGTGCGCCATGTCCCTTCAATCCACCATTCCTCTTTTGTGCATTTCTGTTGTTGTGCTCTGCCTCCTTCTTCACACGTCAATCACACTCAACAACAACAACTCTCATCTCTTCTTTATTTTGCATACTTATAGTCTCTGTGCACCTTGTGCATGCAATATGCTCAATACCTCTACATTCTCACACCACGCCAATGTTCTCCACATCGAGGTGTTCACTTCCACTCCACCATGCCACTGCTTCACCTCCTCGAGCATCAACAATATCTCTCTGTTCTGCATCTTCTCCTCATGTCGAGTCCTCTGCCTGATCATCATTGCAACTCTTCAGCTTCTTTGGCGGTTCCACCCACACGCCCATCATCACTGAGTGTTATGCCAATATTTCTTAGCCTCTCCAGTAGTCGAGACTCTTCGTATTCTCTGGCACAATCAAGCTCATTCCCTGTATTGAAGTTATAGGCTTCAATGCTCTTCCATCTGTCAATCGCCTCTAAGAATAGTCTCTATTCCATTGGAAGATCCACTGAGACTCTTCAAATCCTCTGGCAATAAAAATGAGTCCTCTTCAAGTCCTCTGGCAGGAACCATCAATCGTTTCTAGCAGTTACACTGTGAAGTTCAACAGTAGCCCTCCGATCATTTTCAAATTCACCTGCACCATTGGATTGAGATCGTAGGGTCTTTCATTTATTTCACCATTTCGCATTTCAACATTTCAGGATTCTTGTGGTTAAGGTTTCTTTATGCTTCACATCTCGATCCCTGAAACTTTGAAATGGAGCTTGGTTTCACTAGCTCCTTCCTCCATATTCCGCAGATGTGACCATTGGTTGTGACCACAGCCTACACCAAAAGCGTATTTCACACTTTCACATTTCGGAGATTTTGTGATGAGTCATCTCAACTCTCCATGTCATGAGATCCGAAATAGAGCTTGGATTCTATAACTCTGATCTCCCGCTCTCGACAATGTGACCACCAGTGGTGACCGAGCGCTTATCCATAAAGCAATTTCATGATTTTGCATTTCGGCACTTCGACATCCTTGATGTGAGCATTCTCGACACCTCCAAGTCCCGGTATCTGAAACTCCGAAGTGGAGTCGGATTAATGATCCACACTCTTGATGATTCGATGGTCCATATCTCTTCGTGATTTCACATATTTCGATTTCGACATTCTTGAGGTAAGTGTTCTTGACACCTCCAACTCCCGGTATCCAAAACTATGAAGTGGATTCGGATGAACAGTCCACACTCTTGATGATTTGACGGTCTAGATCTCTTTGTGATTTTGCATATCGCAATTTCAGAATTCTTGATGTAAGTGTTATTGACACCTCCAACTCCCGGTCTGCGAAACTCCAAAATGGAGTCTTTGTTGATGTTCCTGTTCTTTCACCACGCGTCCATCCCTGATCAATCCTCAATCCAACGGCTCAGGTCATTTTTCCATTTCTCATATCGCGAGTTCGAGAGGTTAGGGAACCCCATTCCTTTAACTTTCCAGTCAGCGAAGTCATGATCTTTCGCCACGTATCCTTCTTGGATCGACGGTCTAGATTAAACCTCGATCTGATGGCTAAGATTATTTCTAAAATTCATGAGCCTTCATTGTGCCTGATTAAGGATTTCAACGTTTCACATTTTGCAACTTCGGGACTCCTGTAGTGATATTTATTGACATTTCCAACTCCCGGTATCCAAAATCCTAGTATCTAAAACTCTGATATGGAGTCGGATCAACACTTTGATCTTTCCATTCAATCATCATTGCACTGTTGGTCTTCCTTTCCTACCTATTTTCCATCAAATGAACAACCACACTCTTGCACTCTACGTGCACCTCTGCACTATCTCTTCTGGTCTTCTAGAGCTTGCTCTGTTGTGTCTCCCCAAAATAATTCAGGTGCCCACCTCAAACATTATAGCTATATTTAAGCCATTGTCGTTATTGTACTTGCCATTAATGACAAGAATACACTTCCTGTAAAACATTTTCCAACAATCTCCCCCTTTGGCATTGATGGAAACAAAGTCACCCAGACTCTTTTCTCCCCCTTTGACATCAATGTCAAAGAAAACATGCTCCCCCTGAGATGTTACAATATGTTTAGGAGGTATCAGATGTTCAACCAACACAAACTTCCCCTGACGGGATGGACTCTCTTATTTGAGGCCTGCAAAATATTTGTATCTAAACCATAGTCTTCTCTTTCTGATTCTTGGAACTGTTCATATTTAACATCCGTTGTATCCTTTGTAGAATACTAAAAATTGCTCACCTCTCTTACTAGGACTCCTTCATCAACATTTTCTTCTCATGAGTGGATGACTCCCCCTGTCACTTTCATCTCTATGCTTCTGACTATTTTCCCCCTTTGTTCCTAAAAGGTTAACTTTCTTTGACAAGGTTTTTCCTCTTGTTATCTCTACAGGATGTCATGTATAGAATTTTGTACATCAGAATGTTGTTGCTGTGAATGTTGTTGTCCTACTTGAATACCGTGCAATTGTAACTTGTACTTTTTAAATATCCCTTGGATCTCCCCATTGATTCTCATCGATCTCTATTACTACAATTTCATTTTTATTCCATGATGCATACAATCCAAGGATTTTATGTCCATATTCACAAGAAAAAAACTGCTACACCCACTCTCATACCTGCTTTTCTTTCTCACAAATGAAGGACCTGTATCAGGTTTCTTAGTAGTACTAATTTCTTCCTTGTTGTATCCAATACCAGATTTGTCATTTGGTGATCTCTGACTATCCAAGATCTTATCCAGGGTCATGGAGCTGGTTAAGAACTTGCTTTGGGTGTTTTCCTTCTCAAACTTCAAGACTTTTGCTTCCATCTTATGACATAGTTCTTCTCCTACTTCATCCATGGGGTAAATTCTAACTGAACATGCTTTTATTATATCTGAATATTCTTCTTTACTTACAGGGGAGGATTCAATATTAACATCATTAATTTTCATTATGCCTTTATTCACCACTTGTCCTAAGTTCACATTTACCTTATGCTCTTTGGACATGAACACCTCTTCACTACCTTTGTCACACTTTTGACTTGTACTGAGCAAATTATGTTTCATATCATCCACAAGTAGAATGTACTGGGCATCTCCTTTGTCATTACTCAAAATCACCATCCCTCTATCCTTGATTTTACCTGGTTCAACATTTTCAAGGATCACATTTCGTCTTTTGCTTTTACTTATGGATAAAAGCTTATCCTTGTCTCCATTCATGTGCTTGGAACATCCACTGTCTATATTCCCAGAGGTCTTTTGTTTTTGAGTTGAGGGTGTTTGACCACATTTTTCATTATCTTTCATTTTCCATGTGTTGGCCTTTCTATCTAAGAAATTTATCCTTGATATGATTTGTAATTATTCATATGGTAGTTTGCAGCTTTATGGTGAAAGTTGTGACAGTTATAGAATTCAATATCATTGTTCAATAGGTCAAAGTTATTGTTGCAACGTTGTTTATTCATTGACTTTTTATTACTTCTTGACCTCCTTAGTTGCATGTCTCTAGACTTAATTTGGCAATTTGCAGTCTGTGATGGTTTGTTACTTGACTGTATCATTCTTTGTTATGGAAGATATTTATTCCTTTGAAATCTTAATTGCTCATGTCTATGTCTTAAGGAACAATTTACAGCTTTGTGACCAAAGTTAGAATAGTAGAAACAATATCCATAGAAAAATTATTTGTACCTGGAAACTGGTATTCTTCTTTGAGCAAATTGATTACTTCCATGCTGATGATGTCTTTGAGCAGGGAGTGCATTATTTATTTGTTCTACAGATTCAATCCTGGCACCTTTTTCCTTATTCATCTTGGGCAACTGATTGTCTTCCTTTTTTTTTGCAGGTTTGTTGTTGTCATTGGTTGTAGATTTGACAAACTTGACGGGTTCTTTGTTTCTTGGCTGACCACTACTTGATCCCTCTTCATAACCCAAACCAATTTTCAGCTTTGGATTCCTTTGTTGATTTAGAATGGTTGCTAATCCTTATGAGGCTTTAATACTTGACAAATTCTGATGATACAAGGTTTGAAACTTCTCCATCTCTTTCCTAGTTTTCACTGCTTCTTCTTCCAGGGCTTCAGATCTTGCCCTCTTTTCTGATAATTGATGTTTTAGAATATCCTCAATTTTCTTTGCCTCTTCTAATTCCACTTTTAGCAGGGCAAAGTCTTCATCAGGCTATTTATTGTCTTTCTTGAACTGTATCAACAATTGTCTTTCCTTTCTGTTCTTAATTCTTAGTCTTTCAATCTCTTCCAATGCACTGATCAGTTCTCCTTCCATATCAACCACAACTTCTTCATCATTCTCATCACTACCTGTGCTTTCATTATCATAATCCTCTTTTTCCATAAGCATGAAATAATTTACCTTATCTTCACAGGAAGAGTCACTATCGGTGTCTTCCGAGGAGTCATCATTGTTTACACATAAACTTTTATTTTTATCAAATCTTTTGGATTTGTGCTTCTCTTCACCTTCAGATTTTTGATCATGTTTCTTGTGTGGACATTTATTTGCAAAATGACATATCTTACCACAGTTGAAACATTTGAAGGGAATATTACCTTGGTACTTTCCTGATCCTTTCTTTAGTATTCTCACGAATTTTGCTTCAATTTCATCAGGCTCAGAATCTTCATTCTTATCTTCTTTAAATCATGCTTCTCTAGAGGTGGGTTTATTTTTAACTATGCTCATTTCATATGCAGTCAATGTTCCTAGAAGTTGATCAAAATCCAAAGTATTTATATCATTAAGTTCTTCTATAGCTGAAACCTTTGGGTTAAACATATCTTGCAGCGATCTCAAAATTTTCTGAACTAAAGAGGGTTCCTCAATTTTTTCACCAAGTGATTTCATTGCATATACTAGTTCTTCAACTCTCAGAAAATACTTCCCAATGGTTTCATCTTCTTTCATCTGTAGCTTTTCAAACTGTACTCTGTAGGTTTGAAGCTTGGCATCTTTTACCTTCTCATTACCTTCATAATTGCTAATGAGTTTGTCCCACATTTCTTTGCCAGTTTG
>SNQJ01S0065593.1:119708-132244 GCA_010110895.2 Picea sitchensis
GATCCAGGTGGATATCAGTGGCCACCCACCTTTTCCAAATGGCTCAAAACAGTTTTCTGGCCATTTTGGCAATTTACTATTTTTAGCAGGTTTTAACTTCCGGGGCCATTTTGAGGGTCCAAATGAAGGTTTTTAGAGATCGAGGTTATCAATGATAGATGAAGTCATAATTGAGCCCCCGAATTGAATCTCCTCTACAATACCTTTCCAACGAGCTATCACACGCCTAAAACGGAGATCGGATGCAAAAGTTACGACCCCGGGAAGTTGATGTACTCACTTACCCAAACGGGGCCCACATGACTTTTGGTGCTTCATCTCCTAGGGTTAGGTTTTTGGATGTCTAGGACTTTTTGAATTCCCATTTATTGTAAAAGGGCCTTCATAGCCTCATTGTAATCATCTTCTTGCGAAGGCGAGTAGCCGTCACATCTCTTCTCAGAGATAAGCTGCCACCATTCTAGTGAGTCTTTCACTCTGTATTTTTACAGTCTCTGTACATTTCTCTGATTAATAGGAATCGTGTATTACTGTATATCTATGTTTATGGTTGCATCTCTGATACATTTATGTTATATTATTTAATATCTGCAATATCTCTGTGCATTTCTTTATTATATCTCCGCTCTAATTTCGTGCCGAAAATAATCCGGATCATAAATGTGCATTTGTTTAAAAATATGATCTCACCATTGTTTTCAAAATGTAGCTTTCAACCAATATTGATTATTGGTTCATCAAAATCAACTACCTTTTTCCCATTTTTAAATTAATTTTCCTAGCCTAGCCCGGGTTATTTTAATTTTTGGTAAACCTAATTTTTTTTTGGTAATTTTCTAGGGTTAGTATTTGCCAAACAGGTTTTTTGACTAGGACATTTTTTTTACTAAACTTAGTTTTTCTTTCGAAGCTAATATCTTTTGATGCAGTAGTCTGTTTGCAATGATTTTTTTTGTTGGGTGCAGGTTTTGTCTAACTAACTAATTGGCCAACCCAGTTTCCAATCAAAGGCCGTACAAATTATTGGAGCCGCCTTTGTTTTTTTTTAGCCTTTTTTAAATTTTATATCCTAACGCTTGAAATCGAAAGCTGGTTTTGGTATTCTCCTTTATTTTTCCCAAATCCTCAGGAGTCTCATCACGCAAAAAACAAAGGTTATCACACTCTAAAGGTAAGATTTATTTTTTTATCATTTAAACGAGTCTCTCCTTGTTACCTCAGGATGTCGCATGTCGGGAGTTATAGATCACATATTTTACAAGTCCCGAGGGGTGAAACGATGAACTAGTTTTAAAAAGTTTACCCAGATCATTACCGAGAATAAAAATACTCTAAACCACAGCTAAGCATCATCGGGATTTCGTGTCTTGACGTATTCTAGTCCAAAAGTATTATCGTCGTAACCCCGATAGCCGAAACCGCGAGATTCTTGTTTTAGTAACTCGGGTTAATGTTAAAGGTAAAAATTTTAGCCATGGTTAAGCTCTTTTGGGAATTCGCAACTCGGCATGTTTTTCCTCAAAATTTATACCTTCGAAGCCCCGAGTCGCGAAGTCACAATATAAATAAAAACATAATTAATTAAACACGTATTCCTGGTTACGTTTTGTATTAACCAAAGCTAATTGTGGCAATCTCAGGTTTTAGAGGTGTGAAGGGTTAAAGTGAAAACTCTCAATGAGGCGAATGCCGAAAGATTAATTAAAATTTATAAAAATCCTGATTAATTAAGCTAAGCCAACATTTCCATTGTTTTAATACGAAAACTAATATGCACAGTCTCCGAGGCGATTTTAAACTTTCTTTGCGCCAACTTGCATTTCGAACTGTCAAAATTTATGACATTAATTAGAAATGAGGCGAATTGACAAGTAAGGGTTTGGTTTTTATTGCTAAATTTATATTTGAGAACGATTTGACCGTTCTGTCCCTAAGGATGACCTAGTTTTAAATAGTTGAGGACATGGATCTTTTATTTGTTGTCTCAAATTTCATTTCTATTCTACGTAGAGCCAACTTTTCGCGAGTGAACTAATTTCTGTATGTATACATATTTTTATCGCAGGAGAGCTAAAGTAGAATCCCCCGCCATGGCCCCATGAAAAGCGTCTAAAGCCACTATTGAGGTTTCAAGACAAGGTTCAGACAACGTTTCTGATACATCACCTCGAAGTGTCGACTCTGTCAGGACCTGGTCATATATTTCTGAGGTTCTACAGTCTGAATTGGTAGATGTTTCAGATGATTCCAGTGAAAATGAAAAATATGACCTAATCACCAAGTATAAGATCATTGTCCAGGCTCAAATGCATAAAGTAGCGGCTAGGCCACGCCTGCTCCCTTACTACGATATGATCTGGTGGGCATTAGACAATGTAGATATACCAACCAGAACCATCGTCAATGAGCAGGGGGTCACCATTGGGACTTTTAGACCTGAACAATTGTAGGCTATGTACAAGTTGCCAGCCATGTTGGACTTTGTTTACAATGCAAAATTCCTAGAGAATTTTAAACAGAAGGAATGCGTGCAATACGACAAGACTATGTCTGGTTTAATCAAAGATTGGGTTTCACACCCTGCGAAGTTCAGGGCGGATAGTAATGGTATATATTCAATATATTCTCTGGAAACATAGTTCAAATATATCTCTATGATGACCTGTAGATTATATGGGAGAGAGGACAGCACACATTTTTTCCTTCAGTAGGTGCCTCTAATTCACACGGTCACCAAAGGCTGTTCCTTTGACTGGGCTAAACTGTTGTCTGATAGTTTGACCAGTTGAGTTACAGAGTATCGAGCGCAGAGGGAGAGAGGAAATATTACTTCATTCTTTGTCCATGTATATCATGGACATCGTGTGTTTTCTGACACCTTTTCCCTTGATGAGTTGGAACTAGACTCCATCGGAGGCTGAGGCCATCCACGCCTACCATTCAAAGCTGTGGGAAGACAAAGCCTCAGATTTTGTGTATGAAATACTTAACTGGGTGATGGTACCACTGCATGTCACTATCTTCGGCCACCTGCCACCCAGGATGTGAGACAATATCGCGGTAAATATGAGCAGTATAGCTTACTGGTACGTGGAAGCAGAATTTTCATATCTCAGGGTTTTCAGTGCTTTTGTTCCTCCGAATGCCTTGCCATTATTCATACCCGATAGGCTGGCTTGCTGTGAGATTTCTAGACAAACCGTAATCGATGGCATAAGAAAGGAGCTTAAGGTATATTCTAAGAAGGTATGGCCACCTTTTCCTATTCATTTAAGTTCCTATTCTTTGTTAGATTTTGGGCATGCTAAAGCTGAGGCAACAACCCTGGAGGACCTGAAATTTGTTCATGTTGAATTCAAAAAGCATGATCCACAAAGGTTCGTAAGTAATCACTTAGCCAGTTGTAGGCTAAGAAGGTTCGAACATGAAAATTCTCCCTCGGATGACATTTTCTGAGGCATGAGATTTTATGCCAAGGTTTTGGCTCAGATACAAGCCCTGGCACCCGAAGAGAGGGCCGATGTTTTAAAATTCCAAGAACGTGGATGGAGTTGTCTTCCCCTAGTATTGTGGGGTGAGAATCCAATAACAACAAAGGTGCAGCAAAAATAAGCCGAAGGATCCAAAGATACAACACCCAGACAATAAAAACACCAGGGCAGGGGAGAGAAAACTAGGATTCCAAAACCAGAAATAAAAACTCTCGATCCGCCGAAAAATCCGACTCCAGATGCCACTCCTGGCCAATCAGCTAAGAAAATTAGAAACCCCATCACCTCCATTACTCCCTTATAGTCAACTAAGGGGAACATAGATGCAGGGTGGATTTTCAATGAAGAATTAAGACCTATAAGGATGGAAGAGCTTCCGCCAAATGAGTTATTTTTTGATAAAAAGAGAAAAGCTGTGGTAAAAAGAGAATTCTATCAAGAAGAGGGATCAATGGCCAAGAAGTTCAAGGTGTTGACCAATGGGAAAGATATGAAGAAGGAAGAATTCGTGACAGAAATAGTAGGAACATTAGGGGCGTATGCTACGACAAACCAATTTTTCAGTCGGGGTTTTGAAAAATCAGCTGAAGTGAAAAAATCACCTCATCAAAACCTTAGAAGCTAAACTAGCCACAACAGAAGAAGCTTCTAAAGACCAGGCAAACACAGGAATAGAACAAGCAAGGATGGTCAATAAAAAGGAAATTGAGTTGCTCAAAGCTAAGCTCGAACAAGTAGAGCTGGTAGCTCAAACTAGTCAAATACAGGTAGGCCAAAAAAGAGGCTTGATAGGGAAACTACAGGTTAGATTAGAGTTCATCGAAAGCCAAGTTATAAATATCAGGATATTCCAGTCCCAGGCTATGGAGATTCGAAGCAGGGTTTCTACAGCCCAACGAAGTTTACTTGCCAAGGTAGAGACGATTCGGGACAATTGTCTGCTTATTGATCAAGTATTAGAAACTTATCTGTCAGAGAGAGAGAAGCTGGAGCATCTCAGGTCACATTTCAAAAGGTTGTAATAGCTACAACAAACAGGGAATCAGGAAAAAGTTCTAATTTTTCCATTTCGGAACAGATCCGAGGTAATATTTTGTTGAAAGAATGGGAACACTGCATATCAGAAGGAAAATTGCAAGCCAAAAAGGTAAGGAAATCCTATGAAGAGGCTTTCAGTTCTATAGATGAAGATCTGTTAGGCATTGATAATGAGAGTAATGCTGAGACGCTGAGCCAAATGAATATGGCGAAACTCTCGCTTGATATAAATGAGAAAGAAGAAAGATATTCGGCCGAATTCTCACAAGTAACTCTGGTAGACATAGTTTAAATAGATAAATGTATTATTAAACCAAGTGTAGAATTGTGCGTTATCAACACCCTAGACCGACAGATGGAAGAAAGGTTGCCGCAATTAGTCAGAGATTGTTACATTTTTTAGGCCAATTGTCAAGTTGAACCTTCAAGGTTGATATATTGACTGGTGGAAAAATGTGTCACTTGTACTGAGCATGCGAGAGGGTAGGCTTCTGGTACCAAATAAAGACATAGAATAAAGAAATGAAACAATTGATCTCCTTCTCATTGTAACTGAAAATCCTGGAACAATTGGGATTCCATCATATGTAAATTTGTATAAATATACAATAGAAGGAAGGAACAAAGGCTGGACCTTTTTGGGTCAATTGTAATAGATATTTTTCTCCCTCGAGAGTTAATATAAATCAAATCCGAAGATTCTCGATTCCGTCACGACTGTGTTATGAGTTTGTTTCCTTATATTTCATATTTCATTTCATTTCCTGTATGTATCTTATTAATGTTTCTCTATAATTTAGTACAACCTCTACTATAGTGAATAAATTTTAGTTCTCTATATTGTTTACCATTTTTCCTCTGTACCGGCTATCAGCAGGTATAAGACTAGTGAACATTTTATATTTCTATATATATTTTATGCTTCATCAAGTTATTTCTTTGTCTTTTTTTCTTCTTCTGTTTATAAGTGAGATTCTCCCTTGATAGGAGCCTTACATGATAGATAGATTAATTCTTTTCTTACACCTCATACACATTTATTAAAATATAACTCAGTTACAGGAAAGGGCCTTTGGTTTGCATCCTGTTTTCACCATCGGAGCTATAACTCTCCTTTATACAACTGAAATCAAGACAGCATCTAAAAAAATTCTTTGAGATTTTCTTATCATTTTGTTCCTCTATGACTATCCTTGTGACAAGACAACCTAATATTGAACCCAGACTATCATATCAAACACATATTTCTTTGAATCTTTTTGATACTATTATTAAAATAGCCACTACCCAGGTTGAACTGGAACATTCGTGGGCAGTGATTGAAAGGGACATAAACATCCAGGAATAGCTGGAAGCTAGACAACAACCTAGAAATCAACCCTAGTTTCCCTTGCCGAAGGTTGACATTTATTCTACTCACTTTCAGATGCCTAGACACTGTACTTCTAATCCTTAAGTACAAAATCTGGAACAACACAAATCATAAAGATTGATTTTTCTTGTTGCAAGGTGGTGTTGTTTGTTTTTTTGTTGTACTACTCTTTATTTTGGAATTTCGTAGGTGTAAGATGTTTTTTTTTTATGTTCTAAAGGTCGATTAGTTGTTGTAGAGGTCGATCTAAATTTTTGGAGTTTGATATTCCTGTGTGAGGGTTTGATTTTCATCCTTGGGGGGTTTATTTGAGTGTCTCAAAGAGAATTTGAAATTTAGATCGATGAATTTAACTATTCAACGCTTTTGTTTTCCTTCTGGGAATCCAATTACCCTCCCCGCAGCCCATACAACTGTTTTCTCGCTGAGTGAGGACTTATTAGTGTAGTGAGGGTCGATTTGTGGGTCCTCTCATCCATTAAACAAAATATCCACGTATTAAAAAATAGATCTGTGGATTTTTTGAGTGATCAAAGGGCCTCTAGGTGTTTCCCTTCTCTGTTCTTATGACCAAGTTCGTACGGACATGACTTGTCTTACTCATGCACTGTACAACCTATGTTTTGCCTGAGTTCTCTCTCTTTTCTCATATTTAGGGTAAGTTACTCACAAGTACACAAAAATTTAGTTTATTCATCCTTTCTTCCTGCCAATTGTCTTTGTTTGCATTAGGGTTTCATTTTTTTTCCATCATAATGACTTCATAAGTAGATTATGTTCTTGTGTTAGTGGGTCCCATATTCCATGGAGGAAAAATATGATTAATATTCTCAAGAGTAAGAATCTGTGGTGGTTAGTTAATGGTGAACATAAGAAACCTACCAATGATAAATACATGGTTATATGGGAAGAATAATGTTATCAAGCAAGATGAATCATTGGTCAAACATTTTCAGATATTCTTCAGGTACATATTGAGGGTGAAGATAGCCTGGTTGAGGTATGAAAATTTTCATCTTTCTTATTTGAGAAATCTGATGATGTCTCTTCTTACTACCTTGAAAATAAAATCCATGAGTTAGATCCTAAATATTTTGAAAGGATAGAGTAATTTCTTGTTGAACTGAAAAACCATTAATGAAAAATTAAATAATTGTGGAAAAGATTACAAGAAAACTAATATATCCCTAATCATTCTTGTAGAATAAAAATTTCCTTCTTCTTTTGATATGTTCATCCAAACTAGGAATAAATAAATAAAGATGTCTCAAGGATCTATGACAACAAGCTTTGAATATTTTTGTAAAGGTTTGATTAATGAGAACGAACAATTGACTTCTTCGGGTCAATTAACTCTTAATAAATCTCTAACGACACTTAATAAAAATAATCCTAAGATTTTTTTTCATAAAAATCCAATATCACATACCAATGGATCTTATCTATAGTCTTTTAATGATGCTTGTGTTGATGTTAGTAAAAATAAAGTCTTTAATCCTAGTAGGTATTGTGGAAAAACCAACCACCCTAAAAATATTTTCTTTAAACTAAGGCATGAATTTGCTAAATCCAAGAAAAAATCCTTTGTTGAACAATAGGTTGCTCTTTATGCCTATTTCATTCAACCAGGTAAATATTCTTATTTTGTGGAATGAATTATGGATTCTGGTGCTTATAACCATATGTCTAGTACAACTTCATTTTTTTCTTCTTATGACATTCACAAGCGCATGTCATAGAATGTTTTTATTGGTGATGGTAAACAACTTTCAATTGTAAGTTATGGTAATGTAAAAGTTCCTAATGGTACACTGGAAGATGTTTTTCATGTTCAAGGCATGCCCATCATTTTTATTTCTTTTTATCATGCATGTCAAAAAGGTTATAAGTTTGAAGAATGGAAAGATAAATATGTTCTTAAAGATATCAAAAACAACTTCAAAGTAGTTTCTCTCGGTATCGTTGATCATGATTTTGATTTAGATAAATTCACTAGTTTTCATTGACCTAAAAATCAACCATTTTATTCCTATGTTTCTCATGTTGATGAACAAAGTGAATTATGACATAAAATATTAGGTCACTTGAGTTATGGTAAAATGAAAATGTTATCTAAAATGGTAGTTGGATTACCTTCCATTTCTTCCACTAAAGATGTTTGTGAAGGTTGTGTTCTTGGTGAACATCATATGGAAATGCTTGAGAAAGGTAAAGTGCAACGTGCTAAAGAACAATTGCAATTAATTAATAGTGATATATGTGGTCCTATTGAGACTCATTCTTTGTATCATGTTGTCTATTTTCTTTCTTTGATTGATTATTATAATATAAAATCTTGGGTTTATTTTTTGAAACATATAAGTGAAAACTTTGGTAAATTTCAAGAATTTAAATCTAAGGTTGAAAATTGATCTGGATTATTTTGAGAATAAAATGAAGGAATATATGTAAGAAAGAAATAAAAATATATATTTCAAGAAACACACACACACACACACACACACACACACACACACATATATATATATATTAATACATAATCTCTATTAATGAGAGAAATGTACAAAAACTGTAAAAATATTGAGTGAATAAACTCACTCTAATGGTGGAAGCTTATCTCCAAGAAGAGATGCAACAACTACACTCATTCGAAAGAAGATGAAGATGTTTACAATGAGGCTCCAAATGTATTTTAAACATAAAGAAGAAATGGAAAAACCCTAAACATCCAAAAACCTAACCCTAGGAGATTAAACGCCAACAAGTTTGTGGGCCCCAATGAGGGTAGTTGATATGTCAACTTCTTGAGGGAATAAATTTTGCATATGATATTCGTTTAAGGTGTTTTATACCTCATCGAAAATGTTTATCTGAGGAGTAAAACTTCCACTTGGGGCCAAGGCATGTTGTCAACTACCTCTTCCCCCCCCAAAAAAATAAATAAATTATAAAATAAAAAATAACGTTGTTTAGGCCCTCAAAATGGTCACGAAAGTTTGGGAACCGAAGAAATGAAAAAAATGCCAAAAAGAAAAATTGTCTTTGAGCTAGTGGAATAGGTGGGTGGCCACCGATATCCTCCTAGATAAAAAATGAATCTAGTTAAAGTATTAGGACATTGTGAACTGATAATGGGGGGGAATTTACTGTATATTTATTTAAGCATGGTATTCAACATCAAAAGACCATTCCTTATACACCTCAACAAAATGGCATAGCTAAAAGGAAAAATAAATATTTGGTTGAAATGGATAGATGTATGCTTTATTCTAAAGGATTTCATAATTTTTTTTTGGATGAATCCATTTATTGTGCTAACTATATTTTAAATCGAGTTCCTACTATGGCAGTTTTGCAGGTTACTCCCGAACAAAAATGGAATGGAAGAAAACCCAATATAAGTAACTTTAAGATACTTGGTAGCGAATGTTGGGCCTATATTATTGATGAAAAATGGAAAAAGTTATAGCCCAAGTACCAAAAATGTATTTTCATTTCTTATGGTGAAGATTTTAAAGCTTACAAGTTATTTGATCCATCTACTTGAGAAAATTTTCAATTACTTCCTAATTAACTTAGTGAGAAACTAAAGAGTTCTGCATTTAATTCTCAATCCGCAGTGGTATCTTACTTCTGAACTATTGTGCACTGTATATGCAAGTGTAGTGTTGTAACTTCTAAGGAGTTGTATTACTTCGATTGTCACAAGTTTAAATTTCAACATACTTAATTAATTGACCTAGCTATCCTACTTCTCAAATAGAAAGAAAATAAATATCATGTTTGTAGGAAAAAGAAATCACACTTGCAAAAAGTAAATCTCTCTTGCAGAAAGTAAATTGCATTTTACGGAAAGTAAATCACACTTTGCAGAAATTAAATCACACTTGTGGAAATTAATCATGTTGTCAGAGAGTAAATCACACTTATGTAAAGTAAATCACACTTCCATAAATTAAAGTTATGCTAACATCTTATGGTGACTTGCTCAAGTAAAATGATTATCTTGTCTTGCTATAACAGTTACATGTTCATACTTTCAATGTTAATTTACAAAACCAATAATATCAAACCTAAGTTGTTGAGGAATGAAACTGTCACGAATCTAAGAGAAAAAAAAATATAGTAAAGTTGTGAGTGGATTTGTAGAAATAATGCTACAACACAAAAGTTACAGTGATGAAAATTACAACAATCAAAAGTTGCAACAACAAAGCTATAAAAAAAAAGCTACAACAATATGAGTTACAACGATTGGAGTTACAAAAATGTTTGTGATTACAAAGTTACAATAATCAAATCAACTTCGATTTTCAGCTTAATATTGCACGACTCACAACATAAGGGAAATGAACATAAATCACACCTGAATTGCAATTAACTATTCTATGAAATATGGAATTGCAGCAAATTAAGAAATGAAACAACTACAAAATAAAATGAACAAAATTGAAATTCTAATCCTACTCCTAATGTTACAAGAAGTACTTTTCTAAGGAGGGGGAACTCTCCTCTTAGACAATTCACTAGGCTAAAAAATAAAAATAGCACGAGTACTCAACATGCCATCACATGAATAGGAGAATAAAAATAATTGTATTGCAGAAGGATGAAATTTACAATAACATCTGAATTTTTTCACCAAAATAATTCTCCCTCAATATCTAGGGAAGTTGGGGTTCTTGTACAGTACAACTAATGTCTAAAATAACACAAAAGGACATATGGATAGCCATGAGAATCATGATTTTCATCTGTTTACATTGGTATTGCCAAATTTTAGTAAATATCGAGTATGTCTTGACTTGGATCAACTGAGAAACAATTGGTAAGAAAACTAACTTCTCTTTTGGTTGTCCACTTGTCTCCTATAACCTTCCTATGTGAGGAACATTCCCTAAGCTCTCATTTAAATATTGACTACTATGCTGGTGGAAGTTTTACTCATAGTTGCAAGAAATGGTATCATACTCGGAATTGCAGCAACAATATCATACTCGAAGCTGCAACATTTGTATTGTGATTAGAGTCACAACGACAGAGAGGAATTGTAGCAATTTTAAGGAGTTGCAAATACTATAAGGAGTTGCATCTACTATAAGGAAGCCAATATAATATCTCCTTTATAACAATGTTAGTGTATGAAAGTAACAATTTCCTTAAGAAATATGTAAGAACAACTTAAAAATGGTATATGGGGAAAGATGCATACCTTGGTGAAAAGTGACACAAAAATGGACAAGAAAGGTATAAAAAAGGGAATGATCAGTGGAAAATGGTAAGGCAGAAGGTACTAAATGGGTCCTAAAAGTATGCCAGTTTAGGCACTCATCATCTCCCCTTGCCCAAAATTTTTGCATGTCCCTATGAAACTAAAAACCACTCAGGGTTAGAGAAATTGGGGTGTCCATGGAGGTAACTGACACTACAGTCTACCATCCCTTATTCCTCCTTCTTTTCATTGGTTTCATGGAATGATGTAACTCCTCTGTATTTTGTTGGTTCCTACTCTATTTCAGTCTGAGTGACCCCATTAATTAATATAAAGTGTGTGTCCTGGACATGTACTTCCATTTGTTCCTTAATTTGAGTTGTTTATTGTAATACGATGAAGGGTTCCCCTGCAAGAAGAGGACTTGTTGTAGGGAAACCTGATTTCTCAAGTGCCCTTTTTT
The DNA here is from genome assembly GCA_010110895.2 of Picea sitchensis. NCBI lineage: Eukaryota > Viridiplantae > Streptophyta > Pinopsida > Pinales > Pinaceae > Picea > Picea sitchensis. Next base: position 131,285 of record SNQJ01S0065593.1, read on the forward strand.
CATCAAGCTCATCCTTCAACATTTTTAAGTTGAGTTGTAGCTTCCATTTCTTCATTCTCAACATTCTATTTTGTTTTACCAAAGACGCATAAATAGGTAATAAGTATGGAATTCTTACCCAAGATGTAGCAGTAAATTTCCTCTCAGGATCAACATTTTCTATTTTTTATTCTCGTTTTCTTGATTCTTGTGCATTAGCATAGTTGTCTCCAAAAGTGTTCCTTGTTGTGTCAGCAAGAGTTTGTGGATGATCCTGCAGATTGTAAGAATTCTTTGATTCCTCTGTCTATGATTATTGAGGCTTGGAAAAGTTCTCCTAAGGAGTGCTCTCTATGAGTTATTTTAGAAAAATAGGAATGTCTACCTTATGTTCCTCCTTTTGTGTTGGATCCTCTACCTATCATGCAACATGTTCTCTAGAAGGGATCCCCACTAGTTCTTGTGGAACATTAGAATAGTTTTATTATGGTTCTTCTTCATTTGAATATGCCTCAAGGAGGGAGATAATACATTCTATAAGGGTGTCTATTGTTGGTTCTTATGTGTCAACAAAGGCCTCGTCAACTTCCAGGTCAGTGCCCTCCGTTGGTTCTTGTGTGTCAATGAAGGTTTTTATCTCCATTGATTCATCTGCTTATTGTTCATCGTTTTGTGTCTATTCTTTCATATTAATAGGTTTTCACCCTTTTATCTAAGTAGCATCCATGTGGGTCATTCTTATTTTCCTTGGAATGTGAGGTTTCCTCGTTTTGAACCCTCTGAATATCTTTTTAGGGGGTTTGTTGACGGTCACCTCAACATTGTTTTCATGGCCTTCCTTTGTCAGAGTTGTAACATGATGGACCCTTACCCTTGATGTCCTTCTCAGTTTATTTGGTGGAGGAGTGTAATCATGTGGGGTTGTTGTATCCATGAAACTATTAATTGGTGGTGGAGTTGTAGTTGTGGCCTCTTCTGGTG
>SNQJ01S0065594.1:0-23655 GCA_010110895.2 Picea sitchensis
ACCTGGTGTCCTTTCTGCAGCCACGTCACTTTGTATGGACTCGGGTGCTTGTTCGTTTTCAGCTCCAGCTTCTCCACCATCTTGGTCGAAACGAGATTATCTGTGCTCCCACTGTCCACTATAACCTTGCATTTCCAGCCCTTGGTCTTGCAATTCGTCCGGAACATTCTACATCTTTGAGTTGTATCCTCCACCTCTTTCTCGGGTTTCAAGAGAACCTTATGCACTGTTAGTGACTTCCCGCTTCCATCGTCTTCATATTCAACATCACGCCTCTGCGCCTCAGCAACATGAGCGTTTCCTTTGTCCATCTTCCTCTCTGGACAGTCCATAGCTTTGTGACCATCTTTCCCACAAGTGAAACACGTGATAACTCCTCCACGGCCTCTTCCTCTACCCCGGGTACGAGGAAAAGTGTTGGCGTCAGCATATCCTCCTTGTTGATCTGGTTGCTGTCTCCTTGGCTCAAAATTTTGTTGCCTCTGCTGTGAGGTTCCACCTCTTTCAGCTCTTCCCTGAGGCTTTTTCCAATCCTCCTTGGGCTTTTGAGTTCTCTCCTGGGCAACAGCTTTACCTCGTGGCTGGCTTCTACCTTGCCCTCGTTGTCCCTGCTTGCGGCTCAGCTTCTCCTCAGCTTTCAAAGCCATCTGGTATGCTTCCTCAACTGTACGGATGGTGGCCATGCTCAATTCATCCTGAATNAACCTTATGCACTGTCAGTGACTTCCCACTTCCAGTGTCTTCATCCTCCATGTCACGCCTCTACGCCTCAGCAACGTGAGCGTTTCCTCTGTCCATCTTCCTCTCTGGACAGTCCACATCTTTGTGACCATCTTTACCACACGTGAAGCATGTGATAATTCCTCCACGACCTCTTCCTCTACCCCGGGTACGAGGAAATGTATTTACGTCAGCATATCCTCCTTGCTAATCCTCTTGCTGTCTCCTCGGCTCAAAACTTTGCTGCCTCTGCTATGAGGTTCCACCTCTTTCAATCTTTCCCTAAGGTCTCTTCCAATCCTCCTTGGGCTTTTGAGTTCTTTCTTGGGCAACTGCTTTGCCTCTAGGCTGGCTTCTGCCTCGCCCTCTCTGTCCCTGCTTGTGGCTCAGCTTTTCTTCGGCTTTTAGAGCCATCTGGTACGCATCCTCAACTGTGCGGATGGTAACCATGCTCAATTCATCCTGGATGTCATACCTCAACCCATTCAGATATCTTGCCACCTTTTCGTCATCACTCTCCCGATGACCAGCTGGAATGTTGAGCCTGTAAAACTCCTCGGTGTACTCTTTCACCGTCATCAACTTCTGCCTCAGGTTCTGCATGCGCCTGAACAGAGTGATATGGTAGTCCCTTGAAATGAACTTTGCCTTCATCTTGGCGATCATCTGATCCCATCTTTTGATCTTTTGTTTTCCCTTGGAATGTCTGTCTACCTACAGCTCATCCCACCATAAGGCTGCGTGTCCCTTCAGCTTGGTGACAGCATGCCTCACCTTCTTGTCCTCTTTGATGTCTTCGTAGTCGAAGTAGGTGTCGAGCGCTCAGATCCAATCCAACAGCTCCTCTACATTTAGATTTCCCTCATAGACAGGAATATCCATCTTCGTCTTCGAGCTCATCCTCGAAATGGCTCTGATCAACCTCTCTATCGAGGCATCTTCTGCGGTGACCTCTTCTTGGTCATGTCCAGCTTCCTCTTCAACCTTAGGATCGTTGAACTCTGCTGCACCCACTACACGCCTCTGGGTGGCCTCCATATCTTCGAGTCTCGCCCTGAGATCTCGTATTTGACGTTCCATTTCTGGATTCCCTTCCTGTCTACCCCTTCTTCGGGAATCCCTGTCCTCACGATCAGGAGACTGCCTTTCTCTCCTGGGTGGAATTATATCTCTTCTATCTCTGCTTCAGAAACAAAGACATGCCCGCTCTGATACCACCCTGACGCAATTCGTGAGTATCAGAGTGCTTTCCTTTTTCTCCTTCTCTTCTCTCGTCTGCAATATACAGACAAGATCTAATAGCTCTGATACCACCCTGACGCAACCCGCCCCTCAGCGGACGGTCGCTCCCACCAGGACCTTCAACCACATGGCTCGAAGAGTCAATACTCTTCCAACTCCCCTCGGGAGCCTTTTGTTCACACATGATACTCTTTCTTCGAACTGCTCTTCGTGTATCGGGAGATCGGATCTCGCGTTATCACAAGACTTGCACCACTGCCTTCGGGCTGTCGAACGCCGAAACCCCGATCCCCGATGGTCAACGGTCAACCTCGGGGTATCGCTACTCGTGATGCCGAAGACCTGCTTTTCCAACTTTCGAGTTTCAAGCACGCGATGCCACGTGTTGTACTCCACACAATCTCCATGGGACTCATCGCAACTCGCGCCCTCGCGATTTTCCCCGGGCTCCTTCGAATTTGCAAACGCCGAAGTACCGAGTCCCGACTCTTGGGAATCTCGTGCTACCTATCCCACCAACGATAGACAACTCTGATCAAATCGGAGGATCGCACCTCACGATTTCTACGTGCATGTAACTCTTGCACTCGCCAACCCCGAATTGCCGATATGCTATGGCCGACAGACTTCTCCGTGCACCTGCGAGTTACTCCCTTGCAGCTCCTCCGCGATCTGATGGTCTGCGAAATTTCATGATTCTCCTTGACGATTTAAGTCGTCTATTCTCTTCCTCTTGAAGATTTCTTCACTGCACCAGTTTTTCCTTGGTTCGAATCTCTCTCAGGCCTATTCCGGTAGCATGAACGCGGAACTATCTCTCCTGAGCTGCACTCTCCCTGGCTCCTTTCGAGATTTTGAACACGATACCTTCGCTCTCCCTTCAACCACTTTCAAAGTGTTGAAGTCTTCCAGGTTCTTCCCTTCCGCAGTCACAGCAACCCGGCCTATCTTTTCTCAGACTTTCTACGGAAACCCAGTCCGACCTGCACTCACCTGCACGGCTCGAACAACTCAACACGTCTCTGGGCAAAAGAGAACAAGAGTTCAACTTCTTAGCCTCCTCAACGCACTCTATGCGGAGGAATTCAACTGCACTCTATGCAGGAATATCCTGGCTTAAGTAGAAGAACAAATGAAACTCAATTCCCTCATTCCCTCAGGTTTCTAACCTGATAAGCAATTACATACGTAGCATATAAAAGATAAGCATATAAAGAAGCAAACATGCAAAGGCATAATATCAACAGCACATAGAGATCAAACACATCCATGGAATTGAATCAAAGCTTTTCTATTAATTCAATGTCTGTACATGGAGTTCCTATACCAGCTCTCTGCTCTGTTCTTTCTTTCTTCTATCTCCTAATGCTGAACTCAGAATGTAAATAATAATCAACCATACAATGGAGGGTGCCTATATTCCGTTTTCCCTCTCGAAAGCTAAACTGTCTAATCTATAGTTAATTAGTTTATCTACTTGCATTAAATATACATAAATGCCTCAGCTACTAAGGATGAGAGCTTATCTACTCAAGGCCCGTTGCATTGCCTAAGTGCGCTTCATCACATCACGTATTTATGTTTGGCGCAGCCATATTTACAATGTTTCAAAATTTGAATGCTGACGGTGTCCAGCTGTTCTTTGCTCCACGCGATGGCTCACTTGATAAAGTCGTAGATGCTCCTGCATCAGAGGAAAAATGGAACAACCATGTTAAAAATCAGCTGACCATGACTCCATGAGTGGGCAAAAGTTGGAACTACCTCTGGGCTGATGATTACAAGTGGAAAATCAGAGATTTGGCCACTGGCAGCCCTTGAAAGTCAAGGATTAAGAAAGCTACGAAAATCCCCAAAGGAGGGAAAAGACCTGGGAAAAATTGATAAATAGCATATGTGAGGAGGCAGGACGCTGCCAAGTATGTGGGGAAAGAATTCCTGAGGTCTCTTGTTGTTATGAACACTGCGGATTGAGTGTGAGGCAAGAGGAGCTTGCTGAAACAGGATCGCCTTGCTGTTATGAGCACTGTTGAGTAAGTGTGAGGCAAGAGGATAACTGTTGGAATTGAAGGACATAGTTGAGGAGGAGTTTCCAAGTTCGCCCTCATGGATTCATGGTCAGGCTAGGGGGTGAATCGGGCAAGTATATTTGGATGCCCTATTCTACGGTTGGGAGGAACGTGGTTGTCCCCTTTGTCTTCCTGTGGATTGGATTCAGATATGTTAATTTTCCCCTCTCTATTATGAATGGCTATGTCTTTTTATGTTATGTATCTATTGAAGCTGAGATGGAATAAGCTACATTCTCTGTCTGTATGACCCTTTTTTCATCTAGTGTATTGTATCTGATTAAATTAGAACTGTAATGTTTTCCATTTTTGTTTGTTGTGGGGAATAAACGTGAAGGAAATCTGTAATTGTTTTTCTATAAGTAAGTACGGAAAGGAGAAGATTAATGATAATGAGGCAGATCCTCTCTGTAGATACATCCCCAGGAAACCAAACTCAAATCCCTTGGAACATCTTTTATAATGACCAATCTCTGATGGAATGATATTCTTAATCATGTATTTACATAGATGCACATATCTAGTACTGTTGACGTTTAATGCATTGATTAAAAGAGGCTCTAAGTGAATATTATAAGAATTTACCTTATACAGAAAATTTTATCCTTTGTACCCTTTTGTGTGTGGGAGATTCCTAAGACCTTAAGCTTTCGAAATACTATGAGGAAAACTTAGTCCAACTTTATTTTCGCCTTTCAAAGGTTCATGTATATTGATGTATGGATTCTGAACTCGCAAAGTTCCGAATCCCGAAACCCCGAAGCTTCCCCTTTTCACATTTCGGAAGTTGGTTACGTAAGAGGTTTGGGAATTTGAACTCACGAAGTTCCGAACCCCGAAACCCCGAGAATGTGGGACCCGCCTTCTCCTTCTCGAATCTCTTCGAAAGTTTGTTTATGCTGGATGTTGGTGTTTGAAACCCCAAAGCTTTCACCTTTCAGAATTTGGGAGTTGTAGTGTGTTGTTGTTTGGTAGTTGCAAACCCCGAAACCCCAAATCCCAAAATCTCGAAGTGTTTCCCTACATCCATTCACTTTTCGGAAATCGGGAGTTGTAGTGTGTTGTTGTTTGGTAGTTGCAAACCCCGAAACCCCGAATCTTGAAATCCCAAAGTGTTTCCCTACATTTGTTCACTTTTCGAAATTTAGGAGTTGTAGTGCATTGTTGTTTGGTAGTTGCAAACCCCGAAACCCCGAACCTCGAAATCTTGAAGTATTAGTTCCACGTTCTTTTCTTTTCACAATTTTAGGAATTGTGGTATGTTGGATGTTTGGCTACGGAAACCACGAAACCATGAACCCCAAAATCCCAAAATGCGGGTCTCACCTTTTCCTTTCTCGCATTTTGGAAACTTGTGTATGTCAAGGTTTGGACACCGGAACTTGTGAAGTTCCAAATCCTGAAATTCCGAAGTACGAGACCCACCTTCCTTTTTTTTGGATTTCGGAGATTTGTGTATGTGGTTGTTTGGGCACTTGCACTTGTGAAATCCCGAACTTTGATTTCCCAGAGTACTAATCACCTTTCGCCTTTTTTGAGTTATAGTGTGTTGATGTTTTGACTTTTGTATTCACGAAAACCCGAACCCCGAAACCCCCAAGTACTCGGCATCTTGTCACAATTTCGGGAAATGTTGTGTGTTGATGTCCGGCTCATGTACTCGTGAAGCCCTGAATACCGAAACCCTGAAATGCTGGCCCATAGTCGTTCCATATTTCGGATTTTGGCAAACCATAGGGTTCTTTATTTTTGTTTGACACTTGTGATCACGAAAACCCGATTGACCTCTGTTCTTCACAAAGTTGTAGGAACTTAGAAGAAACTTATTGTTATGGGAACAACCCTGTTAATTTAATGAATGGACTGGTAAAAGAACATTGGGGATTCTTCATCTCGGATAGAGGTACAGAAGTAACATGCCACTTTACAAGACGATTATATTGCGAACAGAGGGAAATTTTTCTATGTAGGGTTTTGGTCATAAAAACCCCATTTTTGTTTGTATTGTTAAGACTGTGGTAGTGTTATAGGTACTAGCAGTAAAGAGGGTAATTATAAATTTTAGGATCTTAATTAAACATTGAAGTGGTGAGTAAATACTAATTTTATCATTGTTTAGAAAACTTAAGTTGAATGGTAAGGACAGTCGATGACAGTAAGGACTCTAAACAAACCATCAGACTCAAGTCTTCTAACATAAAGCTTACTTGCTTGAGATCTCGAAACTTTTCAAGGATAAATGTACAAACAAAAATATTTTGTTTTTATGGTGATTTTTGAGGTACATTACATATGGTATCAGAGAAAAAGTTACAACGTTGGGCCTGAACAGGGCCACATTAATTTCTTAGTATATATTCTGATTTATGAAAAACTAATAAATCTTGTGGATTACAAACAGAAATCTTTTCTTTTTTGTGTTGAATAATGGCAGTCTAAGAAGGTACAGAAATCAGGGTGGAAGAGAATCTGCAGCAAGGACTTCCTAGAGATCCAAGACACAATAGTGATGGAAGCTCACCCACGGAGGTGTTCGAAACAATGAGAAACCTTATTGTTGAACTACAAGTTTTCAAGGCCGACAATGAAAAATTGAAGAAGGCACAGCTGGAACAGCAAGAGATAAATGAAGTCATGTTGTGTAGTATAGTAACCAAGGAAAGTCCAAAAGATGATAACCAAGAGGAAGAGGTTAGCAAAAGGGCCTCCAAGAATTTTGGTATGAAAATAGAAAAAGGAAACAGTTCATCTGAAGGGACACCTTCAGCTGAAGACAAAACCATACCAGACAGAAAAAGAAAACAAACAGACCACCTTGAAGGAGAATTTAAAAAGATTAAACCAACTACTTTTGATGGAGAATATAGGACAGGAGAAGAAGCCAAGGCATGGTTGTTGGACATCAAAAAATACTTCCAAATCTACAACTATTCCAGCAACATGAAGGTCAGAATGGCCATTTACAATCTGAAGGGGAAGGCCAGCATTAGGTGGCAAGACCTGAAATTGGCCAAGGGCCTAAAGGAGAAACAGTCGGAATGGTCTGACTTTAAGAAGTATTTTAAGAAACAATACCTTTATGAAAGCTACTATGAAAGGAAGACGAAAGAATGTTATGAGTTACGACTCAGACAAATGACAATGGAGGACCTTACAAATAAATTTATGGAACTACTAAGGTTCGTACCATACATCCGGGAGAATAAGGTAAAAATCCACCGATTCTTAAGCTGTTTACCACAGTCCTACATAGACAGAATTGTGTTTAACAACCCCAAATCCTTGAGTGAGGCATTTAGGAAAGCACAAATGTGCTATGACCAGTATAAGCAACGGGTAGAGTTTCCCAAGATCTGGAAGGGTAAGAAGCAAGATGAAATAAACCAGCAAAAGAAGGGATACCATCCATCTCCTTATCGGAATGAAGCAAAAAGTTTCCCAAGGAAAAATTTTCACTCCAATCATTTGAACACGCAAGGTAGTGGTAAACCGGTAAACCTGGGAACGAAGAAGTTTGGGGACAACTCCCGCGAGCCATTAAAGTGTTGGGAGTGTGGAGAGCCTCATCTAAGGAGGAATTGTCCACATTTAATTGCAACAAACAGATCTGTCGTCCACAATTTGCAGGAAGCCTCGACAGTAGGAGACATGGGCAGAATTTTGCATCAGATAAATGCAGCCATAGATGGTTGACAAGCTGATCACCAGTCCTCGGTGGTAGAGATTGAAGGTAAAATCCATGACACTTGAATTTTTGTTTTAATTGACCCTGGAGCTATGTTAAGTTATATTACTCCTGATGTAGTAGAGTCGAATAAACTTAAGAAACAAAAGCATGTGAAATCATGGCTTGTACAACTAGCAACATGGACTAAAAGAAAAGTAGTTAACTTTAATTTTGATCTTGAGTTAAGTTTAGATGGTCAAAAGATAAGGACCAATCCGAACATCCTACCACTAGGGTCTTATAATATGATTATTGGGATGGATTGGTTGGAACAACACAAAGAAGTACTAGATTGTTATACAAAGATACTTAGCTATAAAGATAATTTTGGCACTGTTAGAACAGCCCAAGGCATACCAAAACCTATGTCAGTCAGACAAGTTTCAGCGATGCAATTCAAGAAATGTATTAGAAAGGGATGTCATGTTTACGCCATCCAAGTAACGAATCTATTAGAAAAAGAAGATAAGCCCAATTTAGAAGACTTTGTTGTTCTATGTGAATTCAAAGACATGTTTGTTGATGAGATACCAGAATTTCCTCCTAGGAGAGAAATAGATTTCTCCATAGACTTACTACCTGGATCAACCCCTATCTCAAAAGAACCCTGCCAAATGAGTCTACCAGAACTGACAGAATTAAAAACACAATTACAAGAATTGTTGGATAAAGAGTATATCAAACCAAGTGTCTCGCCATGGGGAGCACCAATCCTCTTTGTGAAAAAGAAATATGGTACTCTAAGACTATGTATCGATTATAGACAACTGAACAAAGTAACCATTAAGAACAAATACCCCTTACCTAGGATAAATGATCTGTTCGATCAAGTTGTGGGGGCCAATATCTTCTCAAAATTGGATTTACGATCCAACTATCATCAAGTTAGGATAAAGGACCAAGACATAAAAAAAATATCTTTTCAAACAAGATACAGACACTACGAGTTTGTAGTCATACCTTTTGAACTCACTAATGCACCAGCCACATTTATGTGCTTGATGAACAACATATTCAGCCAGTACTTAGACAAGTTTGTAGTAGTATTTATCGATGATATCCTAGTCTATTCTAAAACGGAGGAGGAACATGATGAACACTTACGAATAGTTCTAAAAATTCTAAGGAAACACAAACTATACGCAAAATTCGACAAATGTGATTTTTATCAAAAAGAAATACAATATTTAGGACATGTCATTTCCTCGGAAAGTATTGTTGTAGACCCGGAAAAGATAAAAGCCATTATGGAATGGCCAGTGCCTAAGGATGTGGCAGATATCTGGTCATTCATGGGAATCACCGGATATTATCGCAGATTTATAGAAGGATTCTCCAGAATAGCCTACCCTATCACGCCACTGCAAAAGAAAGGGACCAAGTTTAACTGGTCGCAAAAGTGTCAAGATAGTTTTAACAAGCTAAAAGAATTATTGACATCGGCGCCCATCTTAAAGGTAGAAGACCCATATAAAGACTTCACAGTATGTGTTGATGCAAGTAAAGAGGGACTAGGTGGTGTTTTAACTCAGGAAGGGCACGTGATTTGTTATGAGTCCCGTAAATTAAAGGAACACGAGAGAAATTACGTCACTCACGACTTAGAATTGGTAGCAGTAATACATGCCTTAAAAATGTGGCAACACTACATAATGGGCATAAAATTCTTACTATTGACGGATAATAGCAGGGTGAAATATCTATTTAACCAACCAAACCTTAATGCAAGACAAGCAAGGTGGCTAGCCTTCTTGAGAGAATTCAACTTCAAGGTCAGACATATCAAGGGAAAGGAAAATAAAGTAGCATATGCTTTAAGAAGAAGAGTCCATGGGTTATTTGAGATAAATATCAGTAGGGTAGAAAGTGACCTGGAACAAAGAGTAAAAGTGGCAGGAATTAACAATAGAAATTACACTAAGATGATGGCAGAATTGCAAAACAGTATCACAAACTCAGATATAAGTATCGACAAACAGGGACTATTAAGATTTAAAAATAGACTTTACATACTAGATTCAGCAGAGCTAAAATTAACTATTTTAGATTAAGTGCATAAGAAACCATATTCTGGCCATCCAGGTTACCAGAAAACAACAACAACACTCAAAAAACTATTTTGCTGGACTAATATGAAGGGAAAAACAACAGAGTATTTGGCTAGGTGCCAATATTGTCAGCAGGTTAAGGCCAAACACCAGCATCCAACCGGCCTATTACAGCCATTACCAGTACCAGAATGGAAATGGGAGACCATATCACTGCACTTTATAACAGGTTTGCCTAAAAATCAGAAACAAAATGATTCTATAATGGTTGTAATCGATAAACTCAGTAAGTCTGCACACTTTATTCCAGTAAAGTCTACTTTTAAAGCTATTAACATTGCTGAAATATTCATGAAAGAAACTTTTAGACTGCATGGTATTCCTAAAATGGTGATTTCAGATAGAGACGTAAAATTCACATCCGCTTTTTGGAAGGAACTGTTTGCAGGGCTAAATACTAATTTGAATTTCAGTACGCGTTATCAACCACAAACAAATGGACAGACCGAAATCACAAATCAAATCATAGAGGATATGCTCTGCATGTATGTAAGAACAAAGTCGAACAAGTGGGAAGACTACCTGCACTTGGTAGAATTTGCATATAACAATGGGTACCAAACTTCGACTAAGTTGAGCCCTTTCGAAATATTGTACGACAGAAAGTGTACAACTCCAATTAGTTGGGATAACCTAGCTGACAGACTCATGGTTGGACCAGAGATGCTCCAAGAAATGGAGAACATGGTAAAGAAAGTACAACAGAACTTGAAAGAAGCACAGGACAGACAAAAGAGTTATGCGGATCAGAAAAGAAGACAATTGGAATTTCAAGTGAGAGACTATGTTTAATTGAAGGTCAAAGCCCGAGAAAGCTCGCTGAAGTTGGGGAACTGTGCCAAGTTGGCACCCATGTTTTGTGGGGCCTTCAAGATACTAGCTCGAATTGGACCCATAGCATATCAACTTACACTTCTAGCTAATCTAAGAATTCATAATGTATTTCATGTTTCTTTGTTGAAAAAGTGTATTCATGACCCTACTCATATGATTGATTATAACTTGGTGCAGGTGGAACCCGAGGGTGAGTTCCAGGTGGAACCCCTGTGCATTCTGGACTGGAGAGAAATAATACTTCGAAATAGAGCCGTCGCTCAGGTAAAGGTGCGATGGAAGCACTTTAGTCTTGAGGAGGCCACTTGGGAATTGAAGGGAGATTTGCGGAAATATCATCCAATCATGTTCCAGGAAAGAAACGATCAATGAGGACAATGTTTTACTGAAGGGGGAAAGAATGTGACATCCCCCAAAAATAAGTATTTTTATTTTTTGTGCTGGAAATTTAGTTCCGTTTTTGGCAAATTCGAATCTGGAAAATGTTTTCCATCTATGGCAATTCCAAATTTCGAATTTAATAATTGTATTTAATTATTGTGACTGTTGGGCAGAGATCTGTTTAGACTCAAGTAACTATTTGACTATGACACTTGTGTCACCATAGAATATTTATATTAGCTGCAGGAGGACAAATGGAACAACCATGTTAAAAATCAGCTGACCATGACTCCATGAGTGGGGAACAAGTTGGAACTGCCTCTGGGCTGATGATTACAAGTGGAAAATCAGATATTTTTCCACTGGCAGCCCCTAAAAGTCAGGGATTAATAAATTTGTGAAAATCCCCAAAGGAGGGAAAAGACCTGGGCAAAATTGATAAATAGCATATGCGAGGAGGCAGGACGTTGCCAAGTATGCAGGGAAAGGATTAATGAGCTCTCTTGTTGTTATGAACACTGCGGATTGAGTGTGAGGTAAGAGGAGCTTGTTGAAACAGGATCACCTTATTGTTATGAGCACTGTTGAGTAAGTGTGAGGCAAGAGGATAATTGTTGGAATCGAAGGACATAGATGAGGAGGAGTTTCCAAGTTCACCCTCATGGATTCATGGTCAGGCTAGGGGGTGAATCGGGCAAGTAGATTTGGCTGCCCTATTCTACGGTTGGGAGGAACGTGGCTATCCCCTTTGTCTTCCTACGGATTGGATTCAAATATGTTAATTTTCCCCTCTCTATTATGAATGGCTATGTCTTTTGATGGTATGTATCTATTGAAGCTGAGCTGGAATAAGCTACATTCTCTGTCTATATGACCCTTTTTGCATCTGGTGTATTGTATCTGATTAAATTAGAACTGTAACATTTTCCATTTTTGTTTGTTGTGGGGAATATACGTGAAGGAAATCTGTAATTGTTTTTCTATAAGTAAGTACGGAAAGGAGGAGATTAATGACAATGAGGCAGATCCTCTCTGTAGATACATCCCCAGGAAACCAAACTCAAATCCCTCGGAACATATTTTATAATGACCAATCTCTGATGGTATGATATGCTTAATCATGTATTTACATAGATGCACAGATCCAGTATTGTTGACATTTAATGCATTCATTAAAAGAGGCTCTAAGTGAATATTATAAGAATTTACCTTATACAAAAAATTTTATCCTTTGTACCCTTCTGTGTGTGGGAGATTCCTAAGACCTTAGGCTTTCGGAATTCTATGAGAAAAACTCAGTCCAACTTTCTTTTCGCCTTTCAGAGGTTCATGTATATTGATGTATGGATTCTGAACTCGCAAAGTTTTGAATCCCAAAACCCTGAAGCTTCCCCTTTTCACATTTCGGAAGATGGTTACGTAAGAGGTTTGGGCATTTGAACTCACTAAGTTCCAAACCCCGAAACCCCGAAATGCGGGACCCACCTTCTCCTTTTCACATATTTTTGGAAGTTTGTTTATGCTAGATGTTGGAATTTGAAACCCTGAAGCTTTCACCTTTTGGAATTTGGGAGTTGTAGTGTGTTGTTGTTTGGTAGTTGCAAACCCCGAAACCCCGAATCCCAAAATCCTGAAGTGTTTCCCTACATCCGTTCACTTTTTGGAATTCAGGAGTTGTAGTGTGTTGTTGTTTGGTAGTTGCAAACTCCGAAACCCCGAATCCTGAAATCTTGAAGTGTTTCCCTACATCCGTTCACTTTTCAGAATTCAGGAGTTGTAGTGTGTTGTTGTTTGGTAATTGCAAACCCCGAAACCCCGAACCTCGAAATCCCGAAGTATTAGTTCCACGTTCTTTTCGTTTCACAATTTCGGGAATTCTGGTATGTTGGATGTTTGGCTATGGAAACCACGAAACCCTGAACCCCGAAATCCCAAAATGCGGGTCTCATCTTTTTCTTTCTCACATTTTGGAAACTTGTGTATGTCAAGGTTTGGATACCAGAACTCACGAAGTTCTGAATCTCGAAATTCCAAAGTGCGGGACCCACCTTCCTTTTTTTCGGATTTCGGAGGTTTGTGTATGTGGTTGTTTGGGCACTTGCACTCGCGAAATCCCGAACTCTGATTTCCCGAAGTACTAATCACCTTTCACTTTTTCAGATTTGTAGTGTGTTGATGTTTTGACTTTTGTATTCACGAAAACACGAACCCCGAAACCCCAAAGTACTCAGCATCTTGTCACAATTTCAGGAAATGTTGTGTGTTGATGTCCAGCTCTTGTACTTGCGAAGCCCTAAATCCCGAAACCCCAAAATGTTGGCCCACAGTCGTTCCGTATTTCGAATTTTGGCAAACCACAAGGTCCTTTATTTTTGTTCGACACTTGTGATCACCAAAACCCAATTGACCTCTGTTCTTCACAAAGCTGTAGGAACTTAGAAGAAACTTATTGTTATTGGAACAACCCTGTTAATTTAATGAATGGACTGGTAAAAGAAAGTTGGGGAGTCTTCATCCTGGATAGAGGTACAGAAGTAACAGACCGCTTTACAATTCGATTGTATTGCGAACATAGGGAATTTTTTCTATGTAGGGTTTTGGTCATAAAAACCCCATTTTTGTTTGTATTGTTAAGACTATGGTAGTGTTATAGGTACTAGCAGTAAAGAGGGTAATTATAAATTTCAGGATCTTAATTAAACATTGAAGTGGTGAGTAAATACTCATTTTATCATCGTTTAGAAAACTTAAGTTGAATGGTAAGGACAGTCGATGACAGTAAGGACTCTAAACAAACCATCAGACTCAAGTCTTCTAACAGAAAGCTTACTTGCTTGAGATCTCGAAACGTTTCAAGGATAAATGTACAAACAAAAAGATTTTGTTTTTATGGTGATTTTTGAGGTATTTTACATATATCTCATCCACAAACATGTCTCTGAATTCACGTAGGACAACAAAGTCTTCTAACTTTCTCTTATCTTCTTTTCTTAACAGATTCGTTACTTGGATGGAATAAACTTGACATCCCTTTCTCATACATTTCCTGAGTTGCATCGCTGAAACTTGTCTGACTGATATAGGTTTTGGTATACCTTGGGCTATTCTAGCAATGCCAACATCGTCTTTATAGCTAAGTATATTTGTCTAACAATCTAGTACTTCTTTCTGTTGTTCCAACCAATCCATCCCGATAATCATATCGTAAGATCCTAGTGGTAGGATGTTCAGATTTTTTCTTATATTTTGACCATCTAAGCTGAACTCAAAATCAGAAATAAAGTCAACTACTTTCCTTTTAGTTCTTGTTTCTAGTTGTACAAGCCATGATTTTGCATGCTTCAGTTTCTCAATTTTATTTGACTCTACTACATCAGGAGTAATATAACTTAATGTAGCTCCAGGGTCAGTTAAAATAGAAATTCGAATGTTATTGATTTTACCTTCGATTTCTACCACTGAGGACTGGTGGTCATCTTATCAACCATCTATGGCTACATTTATCCGATGTAGGCTTCTGCCCATGTCTCCCGTCGTCGAGGCTTCCTGCAAATTATGAACAACAGTTCTATTTTCTGAAATTAAATATGGACAGTTCTTCCTTATATGAGGCTCTCCACATTCCCAACACTTTAATAGCTCGCAGGAGTTGTCCCCAAACTTCTCCATTCCTAGGTTTACTAGTTTACTGCTGCCTTGCGTATTCGGATGATTGGAGTGAAAATCCTTTTTTGAAAAACGTTTTGTTGCATTCTGATAAGGAGTTGGTTGGTATCCCTTCTTCTGTTGGTTCACTCGATCTTGTTTCTTATCTTTCTAGGCCTTGGGAAACTCTACCCGTTGTTTATATTGGTCATAGCACATTCATGCTTTCCTGAATACTACACTCAAGGATTTGGGGTTGTCAAACTCAGTTATGTCACTGTAGGACTGTGGTAAATAGCTTAAGAACCACTGGATGTTTACCTTATCCTTCCGGATGTACGGTACAAACCTTAGTAGTTCCAGAAATTTATTTATAAGGTCCTCCATCATCATCTGTCCAAGTCGTAACTCGTAAAATTATTTCGTCTTCCTTTCATAATAGCTTTTAGAAAGGTATTGTTTCTTGAAATACTTCTTAAAGTCGGACCATTCCAACTGTTTCTCCTTTAGGCCCTTGGCCAATGTCAGGTCTTGCCACCAAATGTTGGCCTTCCCTTCCAGATTGTAGATGGCCATTCTGACATTCATGTTGCTGGAATAGTTGTAGATTTGGAAGTATTTTTTTATGTCCAACAACCATGCCTTAGCTTCTTCTCCTATCCTGGATTCTCCATCAAAGGTAGCTTGTTTAATCTTTTTCAATTATCCTTGAAGGTGGTCTACTTGTTTTCTTTTTCTGTCTGGTTTAGTTTTGTCTCCATTGAAGGTGTTCCTTCAGACGAACTGTCTCCTTTTTCTGTTTCCGGCCTAGAGTTCTTGGAGGCCCTTTTGCTGACCTCTTCGTCATGGTTATCACCTTTTGGGATTTTCTTGGTCACTATACTATGCAGCAGGACTTCATTTATCTCATGTTGTTCCTGCTGTGCTTTCTTCAATTTTTCATTGTCGGCTTTGAAAATATGCAGTTCAACAATAAGATTCCTCATCGTTTCCAACACCTCCGTGGGTGAGCTTCCATCACTATTATGTCTTGGATATCCAGGAGGTCCTTGCTACAGATTTCCTTCCATCCTGATTTCTGCACCCTCCTGAACTGCCATAATTAACACAAAACAAAAAGGGCTTTCTGTTTGTAACCATAAGATTTATTACTTTTACATAAATCAGAATATAAACTAAGTAACTAATGTGGCCCTGTTCAGACCCAGTGTTGTAACTTTTTCTCTGATACCATATGAAATGTACCTCAAAAACTGTCAAAAAAAAATAAAAATGTTTGTACATTTATCCTTAAATAGCTTCGATATTCAAGAAAGGTAGGATTTCTATTATATTGCTTGACTCTGAAAGTTTACTAGAGTCCTTACTGTCATCAAATTTCATTATCACCCAACTTAAAGTGTTTCAAATCGACGATATAAGAAGTGCTTACTCCACATTTCAATGTGTATTTAAAGTCCTGTAATTATAATTAATTTCCTATATGTTTGTACCTATAACCATTACCATAGGCTTAAAATACAAATGACTTTCGGATCTATGGCCTAAGCCTTATGCGTTAGACCATACACATATTCACGCAATACAACCAAACAGACTTAGGTAAAGAGTAGAGCATTAGATTTTACTCCTATGCAAAATGTCTTAATATAAGCAGACCCCTTTATTTTAAAAGTATCTTGATAAGGGAAAGTGGTTAGGTAAGGCCTTCCCAGTAAACTCAGAGTACAAATATGATATAACCCTATGCCCGTGTTAGTAATCCCATTCGGCTCCACCTATCCAAACTGTAGCGTCAACTGTACATTATATTAACTACATTCATTGTGATTTAGGGTTAAAGGTTTCCATGAGTCGCAGAGGCGCTTCCTTAATCCGTAGCCCATTGAATACCAAAGGAGAGGTAGGTCTGATGATAATTTAATCCTGGTCAGGGCATTAAAGGGGGTAGGGTACATGCTAAATTCGAGGCCATCGCCTGATCTGTTATCCAATATGGACGTGCTAAGTCTATCTCATCACCTGGTCATTCGTACTCGCAGACCTTATTCTCCGAGGAAAGGGTTCGTTGGGTTAATGGATTTTTGTTATGGGGAGGTTTCTCGGAATTCTAGCTCTGCGACTCTGATTTCTTAGAAAAGGGAAACAACTGTGAGTATTTTTTCACAGTGGAGGCGACATCTCTATCTAACCCACTGGTAAGATTCTTGTTATTTCTGCATCTCTAGTCGTAGATTTGTAGTTGAGTTATATTTCTCTTGTAACCACCATGGATTAACCTACGAGCCGTAGTGATTATACTGTCTGTAATTAGTTCTTCCCTCATTTCCAAATCTCCAGGAACGGTTCTAGAAGTTCCTTGCCTATGATAAGTAGTTTTATTAGCGTGTTCTTATCTATTCAGAAAATCCTGAAAAGGGCTTGATACCTCGTTCCTTTGTTTCCTTGGTGTTTCATAAGTAGATTGCTTTTAGGGCGTGATGTTCCCGCTCTACTTCACTATCATGTATCATCGTTTGGTATTGAGATTTTGTGGGATTTTTCCAGGATCCCATTCCAGAAGTTAATTTTATTAGGGTGAGAGTTACACTGTAATTGTAGTATTTCCTTGTCCATATTAAATGAATTTTTTTTCATAGGCTCTAAATTCCCGTCATGGCTGGTTATACTCCGATTAGTATCTAAATAATTTTTTCCCAACCCATCTCTACTCATCTGCCTCAAATATCCCTTTTGATTGTATAACATCCTCGCCAATAACCCATAACCCCAAAGAGAAAGCCCCAAAAAGAACCTTTCATAAATCTATTTTCTAAATCTTGATTTAGTGGTACCTCTAGGGTTCGAAAGCCTTATATCATGTAACTGGTAAATATTTATGGATTCTGTATTGACTTACCATGGTCTGCCACTAGGCTAAATCATTCTGTGTTACTTTAATCCCTTTTTTTTTGTTATTTTTAAAACCGATTCCTGTATTTAACATTAGGCAATTTCATATTAACTATGTTTCGATTTTATCTCCTTACAAATATTTTGTCTAGTATATTATGTGTATCTTGTCTATACCTCAGTAACTAGAGTATATTCAACCACTGTTTAATGTCTTTGGAATCGGTGTTGGAACTACTATTATATTTACGAAAACCATAATTTCTTGCATAACATCTTTCTTGAACTGGATGTTGTAACTAAAGATGGGGCCCTATTTTGATGCGAGGGTACCCATTAGTTTAATCAAGCTCCCTCCTCCCCTTTGGTTGGTGGATAGCCACTGCTGGAAAATGGAACATGCCCATGGCAAATCCAAGATAAGTACAGGTTTTGTCAAGTGATATATTTCCATTTTGTGGATAATTTCATTCACCCTTCTTTCGTGTAGTACTAATATTTCAATGGTATATTTAGTTACTAATATTTCAATGGTACCATCTTGTAGAGTCCTCGTCGGTGTACAATTTCGGATATCCACACCCATCCTTGGCAACAAAGGTATTCGGGTTCCATGCCCGTAACCCTCTCTATCTCATTCTTTTACTTCTATAGGAAGGGCATGGTCCCTTTCCAGTCATTTTATTAATAGTGTAGTTCTGTTTCGGTTTCAGTACCATTTGATTAAGGGTAACCCGTCTTGTGACAGTAATTTCTATCGTTGGAATAAAACATAGTATGGGGTATTTATTTGTTTAAAATCTGGATGAGATATGTAAAATATTTTTTAAATAATTTCAAGGTTTCCCTCCCACCTACTTGTAATTGCATACTGGTTATTTCATTGATTTAAAATAATAACGCCATATTGGCTTCTTCCAAGAAAGGATTTTGAATTGAATAAAGGTGTTCGACTATTGCCGACTATATGTATATCTTATCTGTAGTTAACTCCAGATAACATGATGGTAAATAAATTCAATTTGCACTTATACTGTAATCGTGTTAAAGGCTTCTCCTTTTGATTTCTAGGTGATTATGTTGTTATTTACACAGTTATGAATTTATCTAGGAGTATGAGTAAATCATGTGAAGTTTCGGGATGTCCCTTTTTCCTTTGGCCTTCGTGCCTCTCATGATTAGTTCTGGTAATTAAACTATGTTAACTGATTCACTCCAAATATAAATTCCAACATTTCGATTTGTGGTCCCATAGACCCATTCGTCCTATAACTTTTTCATTAAACACTGGTTGAAAAAAAGTGTAAATGTTGTAGGTTTTCTATAATGATTCTAGAAATTTGCAAGGTCACTTCCGTATTTTAAATATATATATATATATATATATATATCTTAGGCACTTGTGATTATAGTTATCTCCTAATAATCATGACTGTTCAGCTGGTACATGGAAGGAATCTCAGTTAATTACACTACTACTGCTCATGCCTTTATATACCAGAAAGTAAGTATACGTCCATACATATATATATCTACACTATGTAGTTTCCATTTTCATTCAATACGTAGGTAACTCCAATCTGCATTACAATCTATTTGTGGGGTTTTCAACTACAATGTTTTATCTTACAACAGTAGTAATCCAAACCACAGAACAAATCTTCTAGGAGACTTGACTGGGCATATCCTTTCAGCTAGTATTCTTACAGGAATTAGTATTCATAAGAGTAATATGATGCAGCAAAGGTAATCCATTCCGAACTAGTATAGAGACATTCTAGCAGTTCCTAAGTTCAATAGGATGCATTCGATCTTTCGTCCTTAATATTATTTCTAGTTAAAATTAACATATGCATTCTATCAAGTATTTAACCATATAACATTCAACCAAAGAAGGGACAGAAATAACATATCTAAAATAATGTGTTGAAAGACAAAGGGAACAACCACATTCCTCCCAACCATAGAACAAGGCAGCTAAACTACTTGCCCAATTCACCCCCTAGCCTAACCATGAATCCATGAGGGCGAACATGGAAAAACTTCTCCTCATCAATGTCCTACAACTCTTACAGATTCCTTTTGCCTCACACTCAATTAGTAGTGTTCATAACAGCAAGTAAATCAATAGTCTCCTTCCCTATCATACTTGGCAGCATCTTGCCTCTTCACATATGTTATTTATCCAAAAAAAAATCATTTTGCCTAGGTCTTTTCCCCTCCCTTGGGAATTTTCGCATCTTTGTAAATCCCTTATTTTCAGGGGCTACCAATGGCCAAATCTCTGATTTTCCACTTGTAACAATCAGCCCAGAGGTAATTCCAACATGTTCCCCACTCATGGAGTCATGGTCAACTGATTTTTAACATGGTTGTTCCATTTGTCCTCCTGCAATCAATATAAAATATTTTGTTTTCACACAAGTGTCATAGTCAAATAGTTAGTTGGGTCAAATCAGATCTCTACCCAACAATCATAATAATTAATTCCAATTATTAAATTCGAAACTCAGAATTGTCAAAAATGACAAAAAATTTCAAAATTCGAATTTACTAAAAACAAAATAATTTTCCAACAAATTTAAATTTCGAAATTACTTTATTTTTGGGGATGTCACAGCTTGCCTTGCATTAATATATGGTTGACTAAACAAATATTTCACTCCTCTATTATCTATTAGTAATAGAATTTTTCTACCCATTATGTAGTGTCACCACATTTTTAAGGCATGTATTACTGCTTCCAATTCTAAGTCATGAGTGACGTAGTTTTTCTCATGTTCTTTTAATTTCTAGGACTCATAACAAATTACGTGTCCTTCCTGAGTTAGGACACCACCTAGTCCTTCTGTACTCACATCGACACAGATGGTAAAGTCTTTATCTGGGTCTGCCACCTTCAAGTTGAGTGTGGTTATCAATAATTCCTTCAGCTTGTTAAAACTATCTTGACACTTGTGTGACGAGTTAAACTTGGTCCCTTTCTTTTGTAATGATGTGATAGGGCAGGATATTTTGGAAAACCCTTTTATAAATCAGTGATAATATCCGGTGATTCCCATGAATGACCAGATATCCTCTACATCCTTAGGTACCGTCCATTCCATGATGGATTTTATTTTCTCAGGGTCTATGGCAATGCCTTATGCTGAAATTACATGTCCTAGATATTTCATTTCCTTTTGATAAAATTCACACTTATCAAATTTGGTGTACAATTTGTGTTTCCTAAACATTTACAAAACTATTCTTATCATCACTTATATAAAAGTGATATTCTTTAATAACATGTTGATTGGCGTTGGCGTTTTCTATGTTATCAAGACTCCATTGAGCATGTCTATATAGAACATGGACAAATATCGTGACTTGATCAGAATGATAATATTTTCTATGTATTTCTTTTTCTGCAGTGAATGTGTAATTCTCTGCAAAATCAACTACAAACAATATCATCCCTGGTGGAAACACTTCATGGGATTTTTTGAATTGTAGATCTTTCCATGGAGCTCTATTTGAATTCTTGGTGTATTTATAGATTTCTTCCTCAAACTTTTTCAAAAAATCTATCACTCATATTTTACCTACCTTCAAATCAATCATTTTGGAAATAACATTTGAAGAATGTGGATTCGTGTTGCTCATATATTCATATCTCTTCCAATTGACTCTTATATTAGAAAATGATTGATCATTCATATCAATATGATACTTTGAATGAAACAAANTCTTATATTAGAAAATGATTGATCATTCATATCAATATGATACTTTGAATGAAACAAACTTAGATTTCCACAACGATCACATTTATTTCCACCAACACATTTGTTTTTGTAAAATAAATCATCATCTTCTCTTTCACATAGAACTTCAGATATGAAACACGAAATGTGGAGGGAGGAGGTGAACCTAGCCATAAAGTTTTACCAAAATCCAAAAAAGTGTCGTAATACAACTCAAATTTCACATGATAACAAAAACAACAAGTGTCACGGACAATGATGGGTCTAACAAACCATGGTTTTGTTGCACAAATATATTGATGGAAATTTTAACATCTTTGTGCTCTTCTTTGAACTTATTGAACAACTCTATTTGTGTCATTGGAAATATATGTTTTGGATGTTCTTAGTATTGTTTTTGTGCTATTCTCCATCACAAGACATCCCTTGTATGTGGTGAAACATGAGATTCTTCCAACCAACAATTACAGGCCAATTCTTTAACATTTTTTGCAAGTCTATCTTTGTGGGTTTGTCTAGAAATCACTGTCCAACAAGCCAATTCATCATTTACATCTATTTGGAAACAAAATTTTCTATGTTTGTGTAATGTTTTTCTTGATTTTCCCATCGTTTTTTCCATGTTTCATGTCAAACGATCTTTTATTTTGATAGATGAAAGACTGATGTTTGTATCGCTCTACGTGCAACAGGGACATCTTTTTTTTTAGATTTTTCAAAATCTTTTAATACACTAGTTATATTGTTAAAGACATTATGTTTTACCTTTGTATCCTTTGTCGACTTTTGAATATCCAATAATGATGTAGCTTCTTTTAAATTTCTTGGCTTCATTAGACAAAGTAAAATTTGAGCTTGTACTGTTACCGATTCATCTTTGGAAAAAGTATTATACATATTCTTAGTTCGATATCTTATATAATGCTTAGAGTTTTTCTTCCCAGATTTGTTGATATCAACATTTTCTAATATTTCATCATCAATGTTGATAGCTTCTCCTGCATATTTCAATTTAAAGTTTATATTAAAAAACATAACCCGAACACAAATTCACTTAATTATATATACTTGAGTGTTCATATTGTATTATCTAAATTTATGTACATACTTATAGGTGATTCGTCTTCTACATCAATTTCGATTTCAACAGCTTCTACTTCAATTTCGGTTTTAACGTCTTCTTCGACATTATGAGACAAATCTATTTATGTTTTTTGAAAAACATCAAATTGTAATTACAATCAATTATACTATTTACAATATTTTAAATTTGAATTCTATACTTTGAATTATGTACTTTATGAATACAGTCCCAATGTGTGTTGTGTGCTCGATCATCATATGTGCATGCATACCTGGTTGAAATTCTTCTTGTCGAAAATCTCTATTAACATTATCATCGTTTCTTTCTTCAATATTTGCGCGTTCTTGTTTCTTTCTCCGATAAAGGTCTTTCCTTTCTTCGACTTGACGAGTATCATCTCAAGTGAGATCAAATTTTCTCTTGCGCAAAATTTTATTTCCCATGACTTTAATAGTTATCTGTAAAAGATATGTTCAACAAATACTTCACTTTGAAAAAATGCTCAATATTTATCTTTCAACATATAAATTGTTATTCCAATAAAAACTTGAACAAACATCAATTATCTTATTCAACAAAAACCAAAAAGATGATTTGAAAATTTGTTTAAGTGCTCTAGAAAACCATCATGTATCGATATCGATCCTCTAATTAAGCCTATGGAACAGAGGGAAGAAATAAAGAAATAAAAGAATACAATTGCAATCAGTAATAGAAATGCTTTGAAATCCCTATCCCCGAGCTGATATATGTTTCTCCATCCGATGAATTGTGTAAAATGTGTTCAGCCGAAAGCCTATTTATACAATTTGGCGCAAAATAAAATGATACGACATGTCTTTTCATTTTTTTGACCGATGGAATTCGCTCAACAGCCTTTCGGCCGAAAAAAGGTTTTTTTGGAAGAAAACCTTGGAAACCGTTCAGTTTTGACGATTTCCGTTAGATTTTTGTCTTTCGGCCGAAATAATTGTTTTTCAGCCGAAATATTTTTTCGGCCGAACACATGAAATATGGACTGAAAACAAAAATCAAAGAATTGTCCCAAGCTTACCTAAACTTTGGAGGTTGCGGAATCCTACAAATACTGAAAATTTGGTTTCAAAAATGACACCAGCATTTCCAAAATTGAATCTGCTTTCAATTCTTATAATTTTTTTTCAATTTTTTTTTTTTATCTAATTTTATTTAATTAAAAAAAAAAAAC
>SNQJ01S0065594.1:55198-72116 GCA_010110895.2 Picea sitchensis
GCAGTATGATAGAAACGTAATTCATGATGGGAAAATGAATACGTATACCCTGGAGAAGAATGGGAGAACACATATGTTACTTCCAATAAAATATAAGGAGGTCAAGCCGGAAGTGAACAACAAGATACTTCTCATGAGTGGGAAGGAGCTTCTTACAGAAGTTAAGAAGAAAGAAGATCCACAATTCTTTGTGGTCAGAAAACTCAAAATCATTTTGACCAGCACAAGAGTGGATGATTTTCCAGAGGAAATTCAGGAACTACTTGAAGAGTTCGCTGACATTGTGGTAGACGAATTACCTCATTCGTTGCCGCCAATGAGGAGCATAAGTCACCACATAGACCTTGTACCAGGAGCTAGTTTTCCAAACAAAGCCGCATACAGGTTGATGCCTCAGGAGAACGAAGAGGTTAAGAAGCAGGGCCAGGAGTTATTGGACAAGGGACTGGTTAAGGAAAGTTTGAGTCCCTGTGACGTTCCAACGGTACTCAGTCCAAAGAAAGATGGAGGCTGGAGAATGTGTACAGATTCCAGAGCCATTAACAAGATCACCATCAGGTATAGGTTCCCATTGCCAAGAATGGATGACTTGATGGACTATTTAAGTGGAGCCATTTTTTTTTCAAAGGTTGATTTGAAAAGTGGATACCATCAAATTCACATGAGGGAAGGCAATGACCTTCAAGACCAACGAAGGGTTGTACGAATGGCTAGTCATGTCGTTTGGCTTGATGAATGCGCCAAGTACATTCATGAGGCTAATGAATGAAGTGCTGAAAGAATTCATAGGTAAGTCTGTCATTGTTTATTTAGATGACATATTAGTTTTCAGCAAAACTAAGGAAGAACATATGAAGCATTTAGCCACAGTAATGAAGAAGCTACAGCAAGAGAAGTTGTTGATCAACGTGAGGAAATCTTCATTTATGAAGAATGAACTCATTTACTTGGGATTTGTCATATCGGCAAATGAATTGAAGATGGATCTGAGTAAAGTGGAGGTAATAAAGAATTGGCCATCACCAAGAAATGTTTTCGAGGTGAGAAGTTTTCATGGACTGGCGAGTTTCTACAGGAAATTCATCCGAAATTTTAGCAGAATCAGTGCAGTGATGATGGACACAGTCAGGAAAAGACATAAATCTTTTCATTGGACTGAAGGGGCTGAGAAAAGCTTCAATCTGTTGAAGCATAAGATCACAAAGAAACCGGTGTTGGTGTTGCCAGATTTTCAGAAGACGTTCCAGGTGAAATGTGATTTAAGTGGCTTTGCCATAGGAGCGGTCTTGAGTCAGGATGATAGACCAATTGCTTATTTTAGCGAGAAGTTGAATGAGGCAAAGGAAAAATACTCCGCATATGATAAATAATTTTATGCCATCATACAGGCATTGAAAAAATGGAGACACTATTTGATTCCAAGGGAATTCATTTTATATAGTGATAATCATGCATTGCAATATGTAACTCAGCAGGAGAAATTAAATTAGANATAAAACATATTTCAGGTACTGCTAACAAAGTGGTTGATGCTTTGAGCAGGAAATGTTTGTTGTTGCAGGAGTTCAAAGTCAAGACTTTAGGTTTTGATGATCTCAGGGAGATGTACGCAGGTGATGCAGATTTTGCAGAGGTGTATGGAGCAGCTGAGAACCCAGTTCTCAGAGATAGAAGTCAGTGGATAGATTACATGATCCAAGAGTTGTTCAGGGGAAATCAATTGTGTATTCCAAATTTCTCCATGAGGGAGAACTTGTTGAAAGAAAAGCACAACGGAGGCTTAGCAGGGCATTTTGGCCACGACAAGACATTTGCAAAACTGAGCAAGTCTTATTTTTGGCCGGGGATGCGGTCAGAAGTCAAGAAATTTGTTGACAGATGCAGGGTATGCTAGCATTCAAAGGGAAGAAAGAAGAATGCAGGTCTTTATCAGCCATTTTCCATACCAGAAAGGCCATGGGAGGTGATCAGCATGGATTTCATACTAGGATTGCCGAGGACGCAAAGAGCACGTGATTTGATCTTTGTGGTGGTTGATAGGTTTTCAAAAATGGCACATTTTGTCCCGTGTCAGAAGACCAGCGATGCGACACACATCGCAAATTTATTTTTCAAGGAGGTTGTTAGACTTCATGGACTGTCGAAAAGCATAGTTTCGGACAGAGATACCGAATTCATTGGACATTTCTGGAGGACACTCTAGAAGAAGATGGGAACTAATTTTATGTTTAGTTCTACCTATCATCCACAGACAGATGGGCAGACAAAAGTGGTTAACAGAAGTCTAGGGGACTTGCTGAGGAGTTTAGTGATGGAAGACCATAACAGCTGGGACAGCGTATTGCCACAGGCAGAATTCGCTTACAATGATTCGGTGAATCGAAGCACAGGGAAAAGTCTGTTTGAGATAGTATATGGCAGACAGTCGAAAGGTGTTTCGGAGCTGAGGGATTCGGAGCAAATAATGACTCGGAGTGCAAGCGCTGAAGAATTCGCAGAGGCGATGGAGGATCTTCACAGTAGGGTGAAGCAACAATTGACAGAATCGAATAAGGAGTACAAGCACAGAGAGGATTAGCATTGGAGACAACTTTAGTTTGAGGTTGACGATCTGGTTCTGGCACATCTGAGGAAGGAAAGGTTCCCAAGGGGAACATACAACAAATTAAAAATGAAGAAAATTGGGCCATGCAAAGTCCTAAAGAAACTGGGAGACAATGCTTATGAAATTGAATTGTCGGACGAGATCAGAATATCTCCTACATTCAATGTCTCAGACTTATATCCTTATAAGGCTGAAGAAGCAGGAGCTGGAAGTGATGAACAGCCAGAAATTCAGTGGCAGAAGGAGATGTCGATTGCATAAAAGCCACAGATGGAGTGTATACTTGACAAAAGGGTGAGCAAGAAGACCAGGCGAAAGAAGTATTTTGAGTATCTGGTCAAATGGAAAAATCATCCAGTGGAAGATGCCAGATGGGATACAAAAGTAGTGATTCAGAGGCATGGAAAGACTGTGCAGGAGCTCATGGACAGGAGCCCATGAAATCTTTCAAGCAGGGGAGTATGATGTAGGAGCATCGCGACTACCAAAGCAAGCATGGAGCCAGCGCATGTGTTTTTGAACACATGACATATAAGCTTGATAACTTTTTGAATTTTCATTAAAGATGAAGCGCCATACCCTTCATTGAAACATTTATGAAGGAGCGTCATTGTATTGTATCAGACCTTGAGCCTTACGCTCTTGTCTGAAATAGATAGGAGGCATTTAGTAGAGTTAATGCAGGTAGATAGGATTTTAATTCCAGAATAGACAGTTTAGAGTTCGAGAGGGAAAATGGATATAAACACCCTCCTTTGTACATTGTAACATTATTCATGGGCAAGAGGAGAGGAGCAAGCAGAGAAAGTTGTGAAGAACACCCATGTACAGGCATTTTGAATTAATAGAAGGAAGTTCTGATTCAAATTCATGGCTGGTGTTGTTTCTCTATGTATATTGTTCTTGTGCTTATGAATGTTTTCTTTCTTGATATGCATTTGCTTTATAAATGCTGTGTATGGGATTTCATGTTTGAAACTGAAGTCTGAAAGGGAGATGGAATGAGTTTCAATTGTTTCTCTGTCTGAGCCAGGAGATTCCTGCAAGGTGTGCAATTGAATTCATCTGCAAGGAGTGCGTTGATGAAAGCTCAACAGTTTGACTTTATTCTCATTCACCCAGAAGTGGAAATAGGTTGTTGCAACCGTGCAGGGAGTGTGCAGGTTGAAGGAAGAAGAAGTCTCAGTTGTTAGTCTGAGTAAAGGAGATAGACGACTGTTGCTACAGGAAGTGCACAGAGTCTAAAGGATTCAACACTTGGGAAGTTGTTGAACATTAAGCGCAAGGAGTGTGCACAGTTTCCTTGGAAGGAGTCAGAGTAGAGTAAGCTCAAGAGGGAGAGTACCTTCGTGATATCATTGGAAGAAGGCACAAGAAGATTGATCAAAGACAGGTCAAGCAGAGGTTCGGGCACAGGCTTGAAGAGCAAGTCCTGAGAAAGAAACACTTAGCCATTTTCAAGAAATCTCCAAAGGGGAGAAATCGACGACCAGGATTCACAAGGAATATTAGCAAAATCCCGTCAGCTGTTAGATCTCGAGGAGATGCGCATGGTTTAAGTGTTAGCATGCAGGGAAGGAACTAGAGCTCATTGGGACTCGGCTCATCGGAGAATCGGAAATTCCGGACACAAGAGTCTTGTGTATGAAATCGTGAGTAGCGATTTCCTGAAAGGATCAAAGTCGTTGATCTCGGCAGGAACACGTGTCAAAGAGATGGGAGCGATCGGGGTTCAACCCATCAGAGATTCGGGGTTTCCCGTGACAAGGAATTTGTGTATTTTGGATTTGCGATTTCGTGATACCCGATAGCACGACGAGGAGGGGGTGACGTGGAGGAGAGTGCCTGCACGTGCATCGGGGTTCGGCATTTCGGAGTTCTCAGTGACGAGAGACTCACGACAACAAGAATCGCGATATCCCGATACACAATTTCTGGACGGAGTTAAGGGCAAAGTGGAGGACAGGTGTCAGCAGGTCAACCCTCACAGGGAGCCAACGCCAAATGGCATCGGCATATCACGAACTCGGAGGTTCGTGAGTTGGAGTAGCAAGGGATTACACCAAAAGTTGCAAGGTCGCGAGAAGCGATATCGCACCAACTGTCAGTTAGCGTTTGGGACCGCGAGAACGGGGGGGAAGACAGGTGGCATCGGGGATCGAGAATCAGAGAATCGAGGAGGCAGATTCTCACGACACTATAAGTGTTGATTTCCTGACAGTTGAGAGTCCCGATAGAGTGGGATAAAGTCTGCGTTGGTCGAAACAGTGAGTTCGGGAGTCCATGAGAGGAATTTCCCGATAAAAAGCAAGGGAGCCTTGGTGTTGAGCCACATCAAGTTTCGTAGATTTGAAAGACTGATCCCGTGAGTGCAGGACTCGCAATCTTGCGAGGTCCGATTTCCCGATAAGATAAAGGGAGATCACCACGAGCATTTTGTGGGTACAGAAAACTTCCGACAAGGGAGTTGAAGAGCATTTTAGCTCTTTGGGCCTAAGGAAAAGAAGGTCCTGATGAGAGCAGGCGTGCCAGAGAGGTATCGACTTGCATCAGTGTTATATTGAAGGAGAGGTGTGGCAACGTCCCTGTCACATCCTACTAGCACTCACGTCGTGGATCAAATTGTAGGTTAATGATTACCTAGTTTGAGAGGTCCACGATATCATGAGGGTAGACTGAGACAATCGCTCACAAAGATTCTAAGGGGCATGCAATAAGTTAGAGTCATTATTCCTTAGAAGACCTTAGTCTCTCACAAGGTCAACTGAATGGAGTGTTGACTTCAAGGGTTGAACAACTACCAAAAACAATCAAAGACGAGTGACACCATTGGAGAACGAAGTTGCGTCTTGAAGGGAACATTGTGTAATTAAAACTTGAGTCGATGAATATAGGTGGCCTAGAAAACCTTGAGAGAATAATTATAAACCTTGAAAATCTTTATGCCTTGCCGGATTTAATTAATTAATTAAAGAACAAATTTATTAATTGTAAATCCCAATTGAAAGTCTAAGCCTTTTAAAAAAAAACGAAATTAAGCCTAAGTCTAAGTTTTTGTAAGAAGACTAAAACTAAATTATAAATTAAATTAAAAAGGAATGAAGTAAATCAAGTTAAGAATTAAGAAAAGGTGAATTATATGTAAAGATTTGATAAGGCACATGTGTGCAAAAAAATATTAAAAGGGAGTTTTAAATTAAGAAAGAAATAAAGATGAGAGAATAGGGTACCCATAGAAAGGAATCTAGAGTCTAACTACCACTAGTTTAACTAGAAGAAGAGTCATATTTTAATTTAACTCATATTTAGTAAGGCGTCAGTCATTAAATGGGAATATGGGGAATAAAGACACAACTAGGAGTGATTTAAGGAACACATTTGGGAAATGTGAGGGAAATTGACTTTAATTTAAATAAAATATGGAATTACTTGTGCAACTTGGGGAGAGAGTGACAAGTGTAAGGGGGAAATAATCTTAATTTATTAATTTAAAAAGCAAATTGATTGTGCATGTGGAGATGTGTTAGTAAAAAAAATCCTATAAAGAAAATAGTATAGATGGGAAAGGGACACTCAGATTGAGAGAAAATGGTGGAGTGGTGGCTCTACCTTGAGAGGCAAGCTTGGAGCTAGAGGATTTTTGGTTTTGTGTGTGTGGCCCCTTTGTGGCTCAGGGGTCTAAGCGGGAAGAAGAATACTCCTAGCATTGGCTGGGAGATACCAATGAAGTCTATGTATTTAGATAAGATAGTTGTGTAATCGTTGAAACTCAGGCCATCTGAAATTCCTTGGGTTACTGCAAATTTATGTGTAAATCCAGATCTATGATTTCTGCAGGATCATGTATAGTGAGTTTATATTTCTGTAAACTATAATTTATGTTTGGTCGTTATCGTTCTATCACAAATCTGGAATTTTATCATCAGAAGTTGAGGCGTTAAGCGCCTGTTGGGTTAGATCGTGTAAATCCCTTCTTAGAATATACATAGAGAAACTGTGACTCATTTAAACCCAAGTGGGGTCTTTTCATTATTTATTCTTGCAGGTATATTTCCTGTCTATTAGTAATCGGATTTTGAGTTGTATTTTACAGCTCACTCTGATATGGACTTTAACATTAAGATTCGCGTGAGTCCGTCGATTGAGAGTTTTGTCTCCTTAAATCGTATTTGGTAGTGGAACTAATCCTAGTACACACTGGGTTGTGTTGAATAATAAGGATTTGTGCTTGTCGTTTTCAATCTCAAGGATTCTTGAGGAACTTGAATTTTCATAGCTTTGTTGAGTTGACTTGATTCTTTGATTAAACCTAGATTCACAATATGCTTCAGTTGCCATGTTAATTGGTATCAATTAAGTTGGAGTCCAACTAACATGGATTATTAGTCCTACACTTGTATGCATTTACCGCATTAATTTAGACGCAGAATGACATTGGTTGTCTTCTGATTTAGGAAGTAGTTGTGTAACATTCACAATACTTGTAACTGAGTCGTCTCTAAACAATCGACGATTTCCATTTTTGGGAGTCACACTTCTCTTCATGATTTCATCTATTTGTTCTCTCAAGGCACGAACAAGAGGAATGCAAATTATAACCTAAGGATTTAAATTCTAGTGGGAATTAAAAAATTGGAAGTAAATAAGTTTCAAAATAATTTATAGTGGGAACTGAAAATTCAGAACTAAAAAGTTTTTAAATATTTATAGTGGGGACTAAAAATTGGAAGTAATAAGTTTTAAATATTTGTAATTGGGATTAAAAATCGGAAGCGATAAGTTTTAAATATTTATAATGGGGACTAAAAATTGCAAGTAATAAGTTTTAAATTATTTATAGTGGGAATTAAGTTTTAAATATTTATAATGGGGACTAAAAATGGCAAGTAATAAGTTTTAAATTATTTATAGTGGGAATTAAGACTTTGGAAGCAAATAGGTCAAAATTTTTTTAGAGGGACACTCCTTTAGGGATAGTGATTAATATTTTAATCATTAATTTAATCTAGGATAACTTTTATTATAGTGAACTAAACTATTTGATATTGTTTAAGAATTTCAAGTTATAATTAAATGCTATATTATAAACTAAGGCTTAAGGAGATCAAGTAATTATGTTAAGTATGCATATAATGTTTCCTTATGTTTATGGAATCATGACTTAACTTTGTTGTTGGTATGGTGTTAGAGTTATGAATGAAATGAAATTGTGAGTTAATTTGAAATGAAATTGATTATTTTCCGATAGGATTTTTATGTGTATGATATGAAAAATTTAGTACCTTATGTCTAGGAAACTTATGTGTGGATTTAACACATTTGTGATAAGTGGAAATTCTTGCTATGCCCTATGACGAGTGTTATAAAATGTTCTTGCTAAGTACACGAGAATTGGCTTAAATGATTGTTAAATCATAGGAGATTATACTTTGTGTTTAAAGAAATTATAAAGGGTATTGTTCTTTATTTAGTCACGAAATTCAAAATATGATTGTGGTTAAGGGAATTAGATACCTCCTTGTTCCCCAAAACAATCGTCATTCTTGAGACCTAAAATGGTCAAAATCAATCGGATGAATCATGGACTTGAGCGTTGCTTATGTGTCTTGGAGGTCCTAACCATGTAGGATAGGTTGGGAATGTATTTTCCCTTGCTATTCAATGACATAGTTGATCAATTAATTGCATCTAGCTTCAATCGATCATGATGTGTTGATTTGCGTCACAAATTTATGGCAATGAGGTGTTGATTAAGTGTCGTTATTATTCTGTTAATGCGTTGATTATGTGTCGTCATTAATTAGGATGATGTGTTGATGGTGTTTTTATTCATTATGTGATGACATTTAATTTCCTAATGCATTTAAATTCCCTAAAGTAAGAAAAAAAAATATGTATCTATTATACATCACTAATTATAGACGTAATAGAAGAGTTGTTACAATAAAATAATTAAACTAAAACTTAATTAGATACAAATTTAACAAATTAAATTACAGAACAATATTTTTTCAAAAAATGATTGTTAAAAAACATTATTCCTTACAAATTATTTTATAATTAAAATTCAAAATTCAAAAAAATTATATATATTTTAAAGGATTCAATTTAAAAAAATACATCAAAAGTCAAATTTCCATCTGAATATTTCACTTAAAAGTGAAACACTTATTTATAAATTCACTTATAACTATAATTATATTTGTATCTACCACTGTTATAACTCCAAAAACATCGAAAACAAAACATGACATAACTTTGTCTCAACATTTATATTAATCTTACACATTATAGACTTTGTCATTTAATAATATATTTAATAATATATATTCCATGCATACGAATATTTGAATACCTATAATTGTTATAGAAAAATGATTTTAAATTAGATTTTTATTTTTTCTTTTTTAATTAATAGAAAAAAATAATTTTGAATTAGATTATGTAATTTTAATTCCTTATTTTTTAGATTAGATTGTTTTATTATTATCTTAGTATAAGATCAAGATAAAGGCTTTAATCAAAAACATTTCCTAGTCTATGATATGTTGTTTGAGAGTCAAAATTTCAATTTGTTTAATGTTAATAGTTTAAAAATGATTTTCTATGATAGTAAATGATTTTTTTTTCAATTTAAAAAATGTTATAAAATAACTAAAAATCATTTAAAAAAAATATAGATACAAAATATTATATATAAATGATTATATTTTTATTTTTTTATAATGTAAAATTAAAAATTAAAAAATTAAAATAAAATGTATTATTATATATAGAGTTATAATTATAATAAAATGATCTTCAATACAAACAACATTGAAGCCAATGTCTACTTTGATATTTGAGTAGTGGACTAATAGTTGCTATTGTTATTTTAATATTTCAATAATTTATTGATATTTATTTTTCAAACATTGAAGCAAACCATATAAATATTGATAACTTATTTATGACTTTTCTGTATGCATAAAGTCCATATAGTTTATATATGTAAAAATATGATCATTTATAATAATTAAATAGAACAAATCAAATCATTTGGATATAGACAAACAAAGAATAACATGGAAATAAAAGCAAATACTGCAAATCAAGGTCATGTACCACCACTTATGTGATCATTGTCATGTCATTTTCAAAGTTTTGATTTCATGTTATTTTTTAATTTATTTTCTTCTAAAACTTATATTTTGTTTTTTTCACAATTCAAAAGTTTTTTAAATAAAAATCAATAGCATGAAATTTAGACATAAAAAAATATATAAAATATGTGCGAATCTTTTATACAAAGGTGTATAAATGAAATTTAAATATGATTGGTCAAGTTTAAAAATAATTAAAAATACAATTTTCCAAATAATAATAATAATAATAATAAAGCACTTTTATATTCTAATTTCTGAAATATGACACTTGTTAATTTAGGCGTTTGTCTAAACATTAGATTTTTTGAACTTTTCCATCGTAATTGAGATTTGGAGAATCCGACAACAAATATTAACCACTAAAATCTATAGATCACAGTTTATCATAGAATTTCAACAAATATTAACCACTAAAATCTATAGATCCAACAGTTTATCATAGAATTTCAGTAAAAAATAAACAAAAAATATCCTATAAAAATGACTGAAAATAGAATAATTAAACTAAGACTTAATTAAATACAAATTTGACACATTAAATTACATCAATGTTTTTTGAAAAAATGATTATTAAAAAACACATTATTCCTTACTAATTATTTTATTTTATAATTATTTTATTTTATAATTAAACATCAAAATTCAAAAGAATTATATATGTTTTAAAAAATTTAATTAAAAAAATACACAAAATGTAGAATTTGTATCTCCATATTTCACTAAAACGTGAAACATGTATTCATAAATTCACTTATAACGACATTTATGTATTATATCTACTACCGTTATAACTCTAAAAACATGAAAAACAAAACATGACATAACTTTGCCTCAACATTTATATTATTCCTATACATTATAGACTTTGTCATTTAATAATATATATATATATATATATATATATATATAAAACTCAACTCAACTGTTAAAAGGTTTTTTGTAAGTTAATTTTTCTTTTATGCATATGAATACTTTAATTGTTGGAAATATGTAAATAAATTTCCTCATGTGGTCACATGCATATGCATGGATCTATGTTTTTTTTAATAAGTAAGATTGTATAAAAAACCTGCCAAAATAAAAGATTACAAAATCATCCCTTTGTTCGAGGCTGTAAACATTGAGTTGCCCCAAGGGGAAACCAACTCAGCCAGCTGAACAGTTCCAAAGTTTAAGTCTTAAACTGCCAGTCATAGCAAAATTTCTGCAAGTCTTGACAACAAAATATTACACCTTGACCGTTCTACTGACATATAACAAAAGAAAAATTCAGGCCCCTAAGGGTGATCAGGTTAATAGTAATTGGCACAGACAGTAGTTGATACAGATGTCATCCATGAGGAAAAACCATAGTTAAACACTTAGCATAATAAAGTAGACATGTGTACATATGATGTGGTGGGGTTGTAGTGCGTCCACGTGTCCATGAAGGAAGCGTCGAGTGTGGAGTCCCCGAGAGGAGATGGCTCCTCCTCTACTGGTGTCCCATCCAACTGTTTTGTGTCCTCTGTATGGACTAGTGGTGCATTCTCCTCCTGGACTGGTGCAACATTCTTTGAAGTCCCAGTGGGGGAGCTGGTGTCTCAGCCCCTGTTGCGTGAGCTTCTTCTGCTGGGGGGTGGTGGGCACCCTCCAATGCTGAGAGAAATTGTAGGAATTGTGATGCTTTTCCATCCAGAATCTACATGTGAAACCGAAGATCATCCAAGTCCCGATGTAGGTCAATGACCAAGCCTTGCAGCAGTGCGAGGCCTATTTGCAATTCAAATTCTAGGTCATCACGGGAGTGAGGCTGCTGAAGTGAACCTTGTCTTGCTTCAAGGCCATCATCCTAAGAATGAGCACATAGTAGTAGGGCTTGAGGTGACCAGGAGGGCGAGTGGGCTGACGAGTTGGAAGGAGCCATTGGTACTGATTGCGAAGCAGAGGCCAAATTTCCCAGGGGGCCTAGGTTGAATCCCAGAGAGGTCCCCGAGAAATCGAGCCACTCCAACCTGTAAGAAAATGATGATGAAAGGGACAAGAAGCTGTTAGGATTATGACTCGACTAAGCCAGGGAGGAGGATGAGGTAGGCAATGAGGAGGAACTATGGGAGGGTGCAAGTGAGGGGAGGAGGGCCAAACATGGTCGGTTGGGCTGCCATGCCGAGCCTCATTTGGAATTCCCTCTCTACCTTAGCATCTATGAGACATAATGAGGGAAGAAACAACCAGGAGAGAACGATATCAGGCAAAGGAGCTGTTGGGCGGGAGGCTGATCTGTGGAGAAATCAACCATAAGAGAATGAGGCATCCAGAACAACTAGTGCAATTCATAATAACTGAGGAGTTGGTTCCTTCCATGAAACCAACACACGCGCAGCGTAAAAGCATAAATAAAGGCTCTGGTCCATTGAGGGGATGGAAAGGCAGAGCAAGTCGCACTCAGATTAATGGTGCCATGTCTCATGCAAGTTCAAGTTAATAGCATTAAGGTGGCGGGAGGGGGAGGCACACATTCGTCACGTGGTTGAAGCCACGACGAATCTCTCCTGGTTTCTCCTCTGGACACATGGTTCCCAATATCACCCCATCCGGGGAGATGTCGATGGCTAGAGATTTTGTCTGGCATATCTGAAAGATAGGGTGCATCTAGTGGGTAGAGTCTTGGTACAGAAGATCCAATCCCTCCCTATCTGCTCCAATGTTGGTCAGATCATTCACAATCTGATTTACTTTTCTCCTCACATGGGAGGGGATGAAATCCTAACTGGAATGGAGAAGATTTGCAATTGTCCTTAGACCGTGAGAAATTTTCCAGCAGGGAGAAATTTGATTTGCATCCACACTGTTCAGGACTTTTTGAAAGAGGTTGACTTGAGAGTCTCCTTCCACTATAAGTTTAATGTAGTTGTGTTCTATGGCTATTTGTAACCCTCTTGTTAGCCCCCATAGTTCTGCTACATTGTTTTTGGTGTGGCCTAAATTTCCTGCGGTGATGAGAAGGATGTTCCCCTGATTGTTTCGAAAAACCACACCAAATCCTGCTGCTCCCGGGTTCCCTTTGGATGCTCCATCAATGTTTACCTTGATAAAGTCCACTGGAGGGGGGAACCATTGAGAGGGATTGTCCCCTTGACAAGGATTATGAGGAGGATGGGGCAAACATTGATTTTTGATGAGTTTCTAGTTATTCATGATGCTTTGTGCTTGGGTGGGACAACTTAAGTCCACCTCAGAATACTGCTACAAGTTGATTTTTTTCGTTATGTTGTGACAGATCTGGGTCCATCTGTGATGCCAATTTCTCTGGGTATTCCTGAAGATCTGTCGATTTATTTCCTTCTAGATTTTCCAAAGGATAAAACCAAGGAGAAGCTACTAGATGCAATTTAGGACCGGTGAATTAAAATCCACATCTCTCTATTCTTCGATGGTGTTGATTATGTTGTCCCTCTCATGATCCGAAGTGCACATGATGGTCGTGCAATGATCCCAAAATTTGGTGCTAAAGGGGAAGGTGTTAAAAAGGTGATTCATGTTTTCTTCCTCTGTCGAGCATAGAGGGAAAATGGATAGTCCTGTAAATCCCCTTTTAGTTAGATTATCCCAGGTGAGAATGCTTCTATGTGCCACCAACCAAAGGAAGATGTTGATTTTTTTACAGTGTTTTAGAGACTAGATTTTTCACCAGACTTTCCTCGGGGGATGGGAATTGAGATTGGCCTTTATGACGTAGGCCTCTTGGATGTTAAAAGCGCCCCTTGGTGAGCGTCCCCAACGCAGGATGTCCTCACCTTGCATGATGGGAATTTTTCATGCATTGATCATGTTGTGCCAGGGATGAAGGTCCACCTGTGCTTCAACGTGTAGGTCTTCTTTATTGGACTTCCAGCATCTCTAGGTGGCATTCATGGGGTTGTCCCTCCAGTAACATGCCACTTTTGTCAGTCTTTCTTGAGTAGCTGAGGTGAAGAAGGTAACATCCCATTCTTCTTGCACTAAAATAGGTAATTGTTTCCATGAATCGTTCTAGAAGAGGGCAGTTTGACCATTCTGGATTTCCCAGAAAGCGTGATTGACTACAAGGTGTCGATTTTTCCTAGTAGTTGTCCATATCAGGGAGCCTGGGTTATGTTTGTTCCAGCAAATGAGGATTCTTTCTATTTCTTTGAGAGTATAGTTTCTTCGCCAAATCCTAGACCAGAGGTCCTAAGGTCTCTTCATCCATCTCCACCAGATCTTGGCACTGAGTACTTTATTCAAAATTGAGAGGTCTCTGATTCTCTAACTCCCTTGTATCTTAGATCTACATATCTTTTCCCATCTTATCAAAGAAATCTTCTTCCCCGCTTTGATCCCCTGCCAGAGAAAGTTTCTTTGCAAGGATTTGATAGAGTTGAGGATGAAGTTAGGGGTCGCAAGGGCTGAGAAGGTATAGATAGGAAGAGCTTGCAGAAATGATTTGAGAAGGATGAGGTGAATAGGGAGGTTGAGAGCTCGATAGGTCTAGGAGGAAAGTCTTTTCGAGAAGGAAGTGAGGAGGCTCTCCGACGAGATGTTTCTGAGGGCTCTATCCAAGAGGGGGATGTCGCGATACTTCGATGAAAGGGAGCTTCAAGTGAAACCCATAATTTTTGAGATGTGTAGCTGAATCAGGAAGGGGGTGTTGAAAAATAATATATGGGATTTGTCCTTGTTGATGTCCATCCCGGAAGCCTCACAAAAGGTTTGGATGATGGATAGGAAAGTATGGGCCTTGTGGACTATGGGGGATCCCATCATCAGAGTGTCATCCACAAATTTACTGTGAGAGATCAAAGCATTGATGCCATGCAGGGGAAGCCCTTTTATCATTTGTTTTCTACCACAGCCTGAATGGAGCAGCTGAGACCTTTTTCCAAGATAATGAAGAGGAACAGGAAAAGAGGATCCCCCTGCCTGATTCCTCTAGTGGGGGAGAAAGGGAGAGAAGGAACTCCATTGACCAGGATTGATAAGAAAGCTAAGGAGGTGAGTTTCAGGATCCATTCTACCCAGGAGGGGTTGAAACCAAAGGCGAGAAGCATCGCATGCATATAGTCCCAAATTAACTTATCAAAATCTTTGGAGAAGTCCAATTTTAAAAGAATAACTGGAGTACAGGTCTTTTGTAGAGAGTGGATAACTTCATGAGTGAGGATGATGCTTTCCAAGATCTCTCTTCCCTCCACATACCCTGATTGTTTTGGAAAGATGATGAAGTGTAGGTTAGGCTTGAGTCACCTTGCTATCACCTTGGTTAGGATCTTATAGATGACATTGCAGAGGGTGATCAGTTGGAACTGCTTGGGATGGTTCACTCACTCTTATTTTGGAATTAGGGTAAGGAAAGTGGCATTGAGGGTCAGGAGGACTTGACCTGAAAGTCTGGAGTCTTCAATTATTTCCCAAACTTCCTCTTTGAGCATTGGCCAGTAATGATGGAACAAATCTGAAGTGAAGCCATCTGGCCAGGGGGATTTTCCTTTGGGGGTGTCCTGGAGTGCATGCTCAACTTATTCTAGTGTGATGGGCCATGCCAGGGCTGTGTTTTGTTCCTCTGAGATTAGGGAGGGTATGTGTTGCATGATCTGGGCGATTGCTTGAGTTATGTCCTTCTAAGGCTCCATCAAGAGGTTTTGATAATATGTTACCATCTTTTCTTCCATCTCCTCATTGGTGTCCATGGTTTTCCCATTTTATGAGATAAGATGAGTGATATGTGTGATATCCCCAAAAATAAAATATTTTTTATTTTTAAATTTATTAGAAATTTATTTTGTTTTTAGTAAATTCGAATTTGGAAAAATTTTGCCATTTATGGAAATTCCGAATTTCGAATTTAATAATTGTAATTAATTACTATGATTGTTGGGCAGAGACCTAATTTGACCCAACTAACTATTTGACTATGACACTTGTATGAAAACAAAATATTTTATATTGATTGCAGGAGGACAAATGGAACAACCATGTTGAATTTAGCTGACCATGACTCCATGAGTCGGGAACATGTTGGAACTACCCCTGGGCTGATTATTACAAGTGGCAAATCAGTGATTTGACCATTGGCAGCCCCTGAAAATCAGGGATTTAGATAGCTGC
This sequence comes from Picea sitchensis, assembly GCA_010110895.2. Lineage (NCBI taxonomy): Eukaryota > Viridiplantae > Streptophyta > Pinopsida > Pinales > Pinaceae > Picea > Picea sitchensis. The sequence goes on from SNQJ01S0065594.1 coordinate 71,054, forward strand.
GAAAATTCCCAAGGGAGGTAAAAAGACCTGGGCAAAATTGATAAATAGCATATATGAGGAGGCAGGACGCTGCCAAGTATGCGAAGAAAAGAGAATATGGATTTTCCTTCTTGTTATGAGAACTGCTGAGTAAGAGTGAGGCAAGGGGATAACTGTTGGAATTGTGGACATTGTTGAGGAGGAGTCTTCCAAGTTCTCCCTCATGGCTTCATGGTCAAGCTAAGGGGTGAATCGGGCAAGTGGTTTTGGCTACCCTATTCTACGGTTGGGAGGAACGTGGTTGTTCCTTTTGTCTTCTCACGAATTGGTTCAGATATGTAAATATTCTCCTTCTTTGTTTGAATGATTTGTGTATCTGTTAATGTGTATCTAATTGTGCTAAGTTGAATAATTTCCATGGATGACATATGTTCATTGTAAAAGTTTATGATCAAAAAACTAAATTCTAGAAATGGTTCCTCCTGTAACTAAAACGCTAGAAAAAACTATCTACGAATGAACTTGAAAGAATAGATCCACCTACAAGAGCATATCTAACTCTGAAATCGAAATATTAGGTAGGACTGTCTATGTATAGATGATTTGGAAAGGTACGGGTCTATGTTATAGCCATATATTTACTTCTGTAATTAAAGTCCTAGCAGATATACCTTTGAATAATTGAATTGTAATCAAAATTGTACATATACTACATACNTTCTTTGTTTGAATGATTTGTGTATCTGTTAATGTGTATCTAATTGTGCTAAGTTGAATAATTTCCATGGATGACATATGTTCATTGTAAAAGTTTATGATCAAAAAACTAAATTCTAGAAATGGTTCCTCCTGTAACTAAAACGCTAGAAAAAACTATCTACGAATGAACTTGAAAGAATAGATCCACCTACAAGAGCATATCTAACTCTGAAATCGAAATATTAGGTAGGACTGTCTATGTATAGATGATTTGGAAAGGTACGGGTCTATGTTATAGCCATATATTTACTTCTGTAATTAAAGTCCTAGCAGATATACCTTTGAATAATTGAATTGTAATCAAAATTGTACATATACTACATAC
>SNQJ01S0065595.1:21405-61790 GCA_010110895.2 Picea sitchensis
TATATATATTTATTATTTATAAATTCATTATTCGTTGGTTATTCAAATGTACAATAACATGTATAAATACACATACATGAGTAGAGTCACGTCTTTTTGTCTAAAAAGATGTTAATTTACATTGAAAGTGATAATTATTACATCAATTATTTAATTAATAATTAATGGCATTGTAATATACACAAGCTATATTACATATAGGTACCACTAGATTTTTTGAGCACTGGGTATTGGTCTCAGGGCCTTGGACATGGATAGGGGAGGAAACATGAATGTTAGGCCTTAAAGAAATATTATATCCATTCGGGGCCACAAATGATTCTTGAAACAACCACACATGGCCTCTTGAGAGTATCATTGGCTTATTGTTATAGGTGTTGGTTCCACTAGGTGGTTTTAAGTAGAATGTATGTGTCTCAGGGACCTAAAAATTATCTACCAATTCTCACATCCTCCCCATTTTCCCATCTCACCCCACTCCCTTATGCCCATCTCTCCTAATCTCACCTATATCCCACTCTTCTCTCACCTATATCTCAATGTCCCCTATATCCCTCCCCTACCCATCCACCATTTTCCTCTTCTCACATCCTCTCACTTTGCTTCATCCACCATTTTCCTCTTTTCTAATTTTCCTGGTCTCTAATTTTGCTTCATACACCATTCTCCACTTCTCTTCATACACCATTTTCCCGGGTCTCTACTTTTGCAATGCGAGAATTGGCAGAGCCAATATCAGAAGTCACTTGTTGGACGAACTCCTTGGTTTGAGTGATGGAAGTTTGCAATTATTGGTTGTGAGTGTTGGCCATTTCGATATAAGGGGTGTTATAGAAATATTTTCCTCACCCCATGTAACTTGCTTGGATGGCCTTTCCATTTCCCTATGCATACTTGAAGTCCCCTTTTTGTACCTTCCAGAGGAGAAAAACAAATATTTTTCCACATACATGTGCCCTACTAGTTACACAACATGTGTATACGTAGGTTTCCCATACATCCTCTTATGAATCAGTTTGGAGGAGGATATTACCATAGCGGACAAGGCCATGGTGTATAATAGAACCATGGATGGGATGCAATCCCTCAACATCAATATTTTTCGAGAGAATGGGCTAAGATGCCGCAACCCCGACTCCCTTTTCTAGCCACACTTAATTTTCCATATTTTTCGAGATTAATGAATGACCCGGTGCATCATGATCCATCATTGCCCCCCGTCCCCACTAATATTCCTATATTCGAGGGACATACCAACGAGGATCTAGGTGATCGTGTTACTACTTTTCATCTTTGGTGCTCATACAATTTTCTTAATGATGATTCTATTCATTTGAGACTGTTTCAACGCACCCTCACGATGATTACAATGAAATGGTACATTGAGCTACTAGGGGGAATATACATAAATTTTAATCATATGTTTTTAGTGTTTCTCAACCACTTCCAGTTTCCGGTTTTTTACGATGTCGGCATAGAACATTTTTCGACCCTTCGCCAAGATAAGGACACACATATCTCAGACCATATCCAAGAGTGGTGTAGATGGAAGAGGTTTACTATAGCCTACATTCCTCCATAGTTTCTATTGGAGTGGTTCCTTAAGTCCCTATTGCCTTATATTTCGAAGGATGTTTCTACATCTGGGGTAACATATGAGGAAGAAGCCATTTTCAAAACCCAACAATTAGACCTCATATATGCTCAATCTAGGATGTTATATGAAATTCTTCCCGACATGCCAAAGTCAAATTATGACCCTAGACGAAATCTTGGGCTTCATGTCGATAGCATCATAGGATCAACAAATTATAATTCTATCGACTTGGTAACAAAATAGTTGAAGGATTTTTCTCTAAGATAGTCAGTAGCATGAAAATATTCGTCTTTGTTCTCCACTCCCACTCAGTCGATGGATGTGCATTCTCTATAGTCGTTGACCAACCCAAATGGTAACCAACAACTAGGAATGAATAGAAATAAAGGATGAGGTAATAATTGTAAGGGTGGGAGAAATAATAATAAATACAAGGACAACACTAACAATAATGTATCAAATAATAATGATGGTGAGGGCAAGGAAAAAAAGTGGAAGGTGAAGTTTCCTTGTAAACTTTGTAAATATGATCGCCTTACCCACCTATTACCCAAACTTTAGGAAGCCTCAAGGCTCTTATCTCAACCACCCGCTGTACTGACCAATCCATTTCCACATAATCAACATATTTCTTTGGGGTCCTCCATTATCGGAAATGCATCGACCAGGAATAAAAAACCCTCATCACATGAAGGTGACCATCTATGTGTTAATGTTGTCAAGTCTCATATTAATATAGCCACTTGATCTCATGATTATGGTTCTTCACAAACTGTTATAGGTCTAGAGTCTCCCCCTCCTACGAAAACACCTTTGTAGATAAAAAAATTCAGAGCCTTCGCCGTGTATTCCAAAAGGAGTACTAAAACACTCTTCCCACAATCCTAATTCCAGAGATACCCAAAACTATTTGATTGTCAAATATCTGGGTCAAAACCCTTGTACGATGTCATCTTTGAAGGTGATCTACACATGTCCTTCACAGAGGAATGCCTTGTCATTTGCATTAGGAACTATAGAACCGTGTGGCTCAAAGGTTATTAAGTTTGAAATCATGGATGTTAAGCCTCACTTTCCTTACCACATGGCCTTTCAAATCCATGTGGATTAAAAAAAAATATACCATCAAAGACATTGTTATTGATGAAGGTGTTGCAATGTGTGTGATTTCCTTAACCTGTTGGAAAGCCATTGGTTCTCCGACTCTCTCTAAATCTATGACTATGTTAACCGCATTTGATGGTCATTCATTTCGACCCCACAAAATTCTTTCCACTTTTTCGATCTAGTTAGGTGGAAAGATAATGGAGTTTGATGTAGAGGTGGTTGATGCACCCATTGAATATAATTTACTACTAGGGCGTAATTGGAATTATGCCATGACAATGGTCATGCCATCTCTTTTCCACACTTTATGTTTTCCTCACGAAGGGAAAATAATGATGATTGATCAACTGTCCTTTGTGCATTCTAGTACTAATGCATCATTTGGACCTTCAATCCTAGTGATTGACAATTATCAGTCGACAACTGAGGATATTGGTTTCATAATGTATTCCTCTCATGGGTACCTTTGATTTCATGGCACCAATTCATCACATTTATACAATTTCTAGTGAGTCTTCATTGTTAATGAGGTTTGTTCCTTTCCATGCTTCATATTTCAACAACCCTTGGACCCTACCTTCTCCAACTCTAACATGCGAAGACCAATAACAAATTGGACTGGAAATTCCGTTGTCAGTAGAAGATGTTGCGTTTCAGGATGTTCTTAACACTATTGTTGACCTGGATCCTGTCTCATCGTAGATGGACGAGGAGGATCCTGTTGTCATGCCCATATGGGCCACACAATCATCTTGTTCACATGATTTCCTTAATGATAATTTACCTTTGGATGAATCCATCCTAGAGGCCATGAATGGTCCTAATAGGCCATGGGACGATATTGAGCATCATTGTTACTTCCTCCCAGAACTTGTTAGGATTGAGCAAGACGAATTTAGCTCTACCTTGAGTGAGATGTTCGATCATGTCATGCTTCCACTAGATACACATGGTGTTTATTCCAAAGGAAACATGGAGAATATTTTCCCTACCATCATGATTGACATCTCTTGAATTCTTGGAAAAATTGAAAATGTATATATCGGTGTAGATTGTTCTCCTTAAAAAATTCATATCTACACCGATCTCTTCAAATATTTTTGTGATGTATTTTATTGGTCATATGAAGAGATGTCAGGTATCGAACCTAGCATTGTTGAACATAAGATCAAGACTTATCTAGATGCTAGACCTGTTCGAAAACGTCTTAGAGTTGTTAATCCTAGGAAGGCCCTTGCTATTAAGGAAGAGGTACAAAAGCTACCTAATGTTGGTTTCATATACCCAGTTCCTTTGACCAAATGGGTGTCCAACCCCATTCCCATGAATCATAAACAAGGAACCATCTGTGTATGTATGGATTTTCGAGACCTGAACAAGGCTTGTCCTAAAGACAACTTCCTGGCCCCTTTCATTGACTAGATTCTCGATGAGTGTGCCGAAAGTGAGGTTTTTTTCTTTTATGGATGGATTTTCAAGATATAATCAAATTCAAATCAAACCCGAGGATCAACACAAGATGGATTTTATTTTTCCTTGGGGTACTTTTGCATGCTGAAAAATGCCTTTAAGCCTTAAAAATGTCATAGAAGCCTTCTAACATCCCATGAACTTTTATTTTCATGATCTCAAATATATTTTTGAAGATTACCTTGATGATCTTATTGCTCACTCTCACAAGAGAGAAGATCATTCCACTCTCCTTTGACTAGTATTTGAGAGATGCCTTTATTATCGCATATGTTTGAACCCTCACAAGTGCATATTCTGCGTTAGGTCTAGTCTTCTCTTAGGATTATTAGTCTTTTAGAATGGGTCATGGTGGATCCTATGAAGGTTGGGACAATACTTCGATTTTCTCCCACGCGCAACATTCAACAACTTTAGGGTTTATAGGGGAAGGATAACTTCTTACGTTGGTTCATAGTGAACTATGCCAATTTAACTAAGGGTTTCATGCATCTTTTGAATAAGGATACACCATTTATATGGGATGAGCGACCCCAGGAATCCTTTGATGCTCTTAATAAATCCTTGGTATCGACGTCTCTATTGAACCTTTCATACTACAGTAAAGCTTATTTGCTTTATATCGCCATGTCCAAAGGGATAGTTGGTACGGTTCTGGTTCAGGAGGATGATGAGATCCATGAGAACATTTTATACTATATTATTTGAAACTTAGTTGGTCCTGAACTTAAGTACTCTCACGTTAAGAATCTAGCCTTGGTCGTCATACATGAAATTCAAAGACGACATTATATATTTCTTTGTAAAACCACCATAGTTGCAGATATCAATCCAATTCAATATGTCCTTACCAAGCGTATCATAGGGGGGAAATAAAATAAGTGGATTTTTTTTTGAAAGAAATTGATCTCTAGTTAGCTTCAGTGAAGTCTAAGAAATCACTAGTTTTTTCCGAGTTAATATCATACTTCCGTCAACTATATGTGGACGTTATTCATAATGATTCGTTTATGGATGAATATATTTTCCTTATCTCGTCTTCAGACCCCTGTTATGGAGACATTTTATTCTATCTTAAAACCTTGAAGCTATCCCAACATCTCTGGAGAGACGATCGACGGTGTATACGAAATCAAGATAAAAACTACCTTATTATCAATGACACTTTGTATCGTTGAGGTGTAGATAATATTTGCATCATTTCTTGACTCATGAGGAAGTTGTGTCGGTTGTCAATGAATGTCACTGTGGGGCTTGTGGTGGTCATCTATTTGGGCTTGTGATAGCCCAAAAAATATTGTGAGATGGTTATTTTTGGCTGTCAATTTTTAAAGACTATGTTGAAGTGGTCAAAATGTGTCACCCTTGCTAGGTATTCACTCAAAATATTCACTTGCATCCATCCCCTCTTCACCCAATCATCACCGTCAGTCCCTTCACCAAGTGGGGGGTAGATTTTGTGGAATCTAACCCAGATTCGGCTGGGGGGAATCAACATATTATCGTGGTAGTGGATTACTTCACTAAGTGGGAAGAGGCCATGCCTACCATTAAATCTGATGGTAAGACGACAATATTCTTTGTATTCAACCAAATTATATTGCGGTTCATAATCCAAAAGGCGATTGTCACTGATCATGGTAGTCACTTTCAAAATTAAATGATGAAGGAGTTAGCATAAAAAATGGGGTTGAAGCATGGTCATTATTCCCCTTATTATCCCTAGAAAAATGGACAAGTAAAGGCAATGAATAAATATCTCAAGACCATTTTGCAAAAAACTATCAGCCAGAGTAAATATGACTGGCATCTTATGCTTTACCCTACACTTTGGGAATATCAAACTTTGATTAATACTTCCACGTATTTTTCTCCTTTTCAGTTAGTCCATGGTGTGGAGTCAATCCCTTTGATGGAATGCAATATCCCTTCCCTCAAACTAGAAATTGAGCTCCTACCTGAAACATCCGATCTTGAAGAACGCCTCATGCACCTAGAGCATCTATATGAGTAGCATCGAGACACCTCAACAACTATTGAAGTGAATAAACGACGTGTTAAGGTTCAGTATGATAGGTCATTCTATCCTCAGAAATATGATGAGGGTGACTTGGTCCTCCTTTATGACCAAGCTAAAGAACTGTTGGGGGCAGACAATTTGAACCCCATGTGGCATGGTCCTTATATCATGCAAAGTGTTTTAGAGAAAGGATCCTATGAATTAGAGTATTGTTAATGGAATATGATCGATGAGCCCGGAAATGGGCTCTACCTTAAAATATATTACACTTGAGCCCTCAAGCTTGTGCATGACTCTTTGTATACTAGTGTATCTTAGTGTATATACGTCTTTTCCTTTGCGTCATCATCTTTCTTATCGAGTTTTCCCTTGGTTGGAAGATGTCAATGGAGTTTTCAGTTTACTTAGGATTCACAGATGATGCTAGTCATCATACATGGAACATTGCTTCTTCCGCTTGGGTCATTTACTCACCCAAGGGTCAACTGGTGTCTCCAGGTGGTGTTTGTCTGTAGCCATCAACTGATAATGTGGTTGAGTTTAACGTCTCTATAAAACTATTTCACAATGCAATTTCATGTGGTGTCCGGTCTTTAGAGGTTTTTCTGGACTCACTGTTAGTAGTATGTCAGTTAAACGATAGTTACTGTGTGCGAGACCCTACTCTACTCTGACGATTCCTACGGGTACGAATTTTGGAACGATACTTTGATTTTATTACTTATAATAACATACCTAGAAGTTATAATTATGTATCTGATGCATATGCTAATTATATTTTATATCGGCATTTGTCACATAACTAAAGTAAATAAAAAACACATTCAACAATGTACATATTGTAACATATATAAGTAAAGTGGAGGACCAATGGTTTTTTTTATATTTCATCTCTTCAAAAAATATGGTGTCATAGTACAAAATGGGGCTCACACCCTCAAAATACATATATGGCTGATATATATATAATGACCATGTCATCTATGTATGTGGTGCCATATGCATATCATGATATTGCACTATGAAATTTGTGAGACGTTGGAAGAGTCGCACACATGCAGGGGGAACACCCACCACATTTTGTTTCATAGCCTCTCGAAGATCCTGCACGTGAACCATAGGAATCCCGTGTGTCAATCTAGACATGTTCCCCTACACATTTTTTAGCGGTCTCCCTGCATCTCCTCCTTCAGGCTCATGTCCCCAATTTCTCAGTCGAAGTCATGGGAATCCATCTGGTCATGGAGGATCCACATCTGCATAACAAATCATGTTGTTAATACTTGATACCATACAAAAATATTTGCATTTTTTATTCTTTTTGAAAAAAAACAAAAAGATGAATTATATAAAAACATTTTATACCTATATCATCGTAGGCAGAGTGTGGTGGAAAATGAATATTTGACTCTCCTTTGTAGTCGATCACAACATAAGGCTAGTCATCTATGGCTATCACATATGGACGCCACCAGAAAAATAACTCATCATTGTAGGGGGTTGGCACCCTACCATGTCCTAACCGCCTCATCATGTCGGTCTATCGTGACATGGATGGATCGTGTGGTCCATGTGGAATGATCTCTACTCTAGGGCTCAAGCCTGGAACCTGCTCAAAGAAAAAACTACAGAATATGGATGCAAACCCAAAGTTTCTCTTTCTCCCTTATTTGCAATCTGTTAGATGGCTCTTCATGTTAGTCAGTAGTGAGGTACACCAATCATAAATTGTGGGTCATAAACACTCCATTACGTAAAACATAAATGGCCTTGATGCCTAGTGTAACAAGACTAACCATAGGATGTAAGAAAAAGGATGGTGATCTTTAAACTCAGGTTCTCAATCTCCCTGATAGGGAGTTGAGTTCGTACTTTATCTGTGCCTACAACACAATGGGTGGCAATCTAATCATCTATGTTCATACCAACCCTAGCTCATTTGTCTTTGATATTCACTACCTCACCCTAGCGAGACAATCATGTGATAAAATAGATTTCATCTACTTCAATCCTCAATGGTTTCCCATCGATATTGAAGGCCTATCTCTCCAGATCCAAAACATTTACTAGCATTTGGAGTAACCTCATTTGAGCCCTCATTCCTTTGACAACCCAAAATTTATAAAGACCACATCTTTTTAGAGCTAGTTGGGCCCCTACATCTCTTTCCACTGTTGCATATACTTCATCATGCTCTCTCTCTCTCCATTCAAGCACCATCTTGCCAGAAGAAAGTCATTTTTTGAGTTAAATTCATTAAAAAATTGTTTGCGGACTTGTACACAAGCTTTAATGTTAACGATCATGTGTAGGGACACATATATGTGGGCATAATTTGGTTTGGCTGCGTACATGTATCCATATATGCAACCCGATGAACTATAGCTTGGGCTCACCCTAGTTTACATGTTGCGCCCTCTAAAACTCAAAAAATGACGACTAAATTGGATGTTTAAACCACTAGAAGGGAATAGGAGGGGAAGATAACTTATTTGGTCCAAACTGTTTTCAATTTCATTGATCGTAGATCACTCAATCAAAACTTCAAGATCATGGGAAAAATGGTCCTAAATGTACTATCTAGGTTAAAAACTCAAATGGTATGTTAAATTTGGTTATTTTTTTATCCACTTTATATAGTTTATGCTAATTTTTGACCTAGTGGACTAATAGTGCAGTGGAACGAGTTGGTTTTGGTGGTTTTGTCCAGGGATTTTTGCAGTTTCTAGTGTCATACCACCCGGTCATTACTTCGACATGTATTTTCTTTTACCAACATATAGGATAGGTTGTCACTCCATTTTGCATATTTTCATTATCCTATGATAATGATCTGTATGCCTTAGGTACAAAAACATTTATTAGCGACACTGAACCTTCTTATTGCTACTAGAAGTGTCATTATTGAGTGGTAGAGGGTGACCAAACATGGGTTCCCTAGTTAGAACCTTTGTGCCATTTGGTTCCCATGAAAAAATTATTCCATAGGATCGAGAGTCCCTTATAGTTCCAATATGGCTTTGTGTTCAAACCCCATATTTTTACTCACAAGCATTCTGACCTACTCCTGTGGGAACCCCCCCAAGTCTTGTTTAATCTCGTTTCCAACTCTTTAAAAAAGTGAAAAGATTGGCGAGTGAACTTGTCTCCTTCACACTTGTTAAATGGATTTTAAATGATGTCTATTTGGTGTAAGTTTAACCCTCTTTTGGACCAAGTAGACTAATTTCAAAAAATGAATACTCTAGTCACTATTGAATATAAGAGTTCTCTGGGTATTCTTTTATACTTATTCATGCCTAGGGGACTAAATCTATGAAAAAAAGACATTCTTTGGAGTTAAGTTGTAATTTCATTCGATTATTTTTCTTGCAGTATTGAGCCTATTGTTAGTTCCTTATTTCTCATTATAAGCCGCTTACCTCAAAAATTTGCATCACTAGCCAATAAGAGCCTTGTTTATATCCTTTGTAGCTTGACACCCTATACCCTAAGAGGAAACATTCCCCCGAGTGTCCACACCCCACATGCACTTCCTTTCATTGAGCATAGGTATGTTCCATTGTTTGGAGCTAGTTCCTTACTCACGACACTTGTTTCCTCTCTTGTATCATAACATTCATTTGCCTATGAAAAAACAAAAAAAGACCGGTGAAAAGGAATATTATCTCATATTAGCAGCAGTCATGTCATCTTTGAACAAAGAACAAACTTTTGAGTCCATTTTCATAGAAAGTTTGGGTTTAGTATGACCTTAGGAAGTTGAGATCATTACTTATAAGTTTACTCCTAGGACTCGTTGTTCTTCCAATCCCTATGGAGAGTTCGTTGATGCCTCCTGCATCATGAAGCTTTATCATCAAGTATATGTTGCCTGAGTTATTCATATGTCTCATGATATTGTTCAAATGATGCCTATAAGCCTATTTGCATGTCGGCCATACTATTAGTGCATCTCATAATCACACGAAGTTGTAGTCCTACCCTGCACCCTGGGCCTACTTTAATTATGGGTAGGTAAACTTGAACCCAATAGTCGACATCTCCTCATTGGTCGCTGACTGGGGGGTTTCCCTTGTGTTCGGTGGAAAGAAATTTATTCACACATTGTTATTTGTGCAATGTCTTGGATGCCATTAGAGTTATTGGTGCTTTCCTCTCCTTTATCGACAATCTTCCTTATTGAATGTTATTCAGTGGGTCTTTTTCATACACTACTTGCATATGGTGCATGTGAAATACATATTAGGTCGTTGGTTTGTGAACATCCTCTTCATCCGAGTTCCTCCAAATCATCAAGATATTTCTTTTTACCTCGTGTTGACTGATGAGATATGCCTTAATGCTCTCGTTGTAACATGTCTCCTTCGATCAACTTCATCTCATCTATTACGGAAACAAGGCCTAGAGTCCTATGAGTACCTAGAGGCTTGCACTCACCAGTGGCAGTTTCTCACTCCATCGACAATTGGGAATACATCAATGTCTCTTGATCGATGGATTCTTAAAGTGTTTGACCTCAACACCTTTATTCACACTTGGAAGAATGTACTCAATGCCTTGATACCTACTTTCATCATTGGTAGGTTGTCTCACGTTTTATAATGGTATACATTAATGGTCAGTAATCAAATGAAGTCTCATTGTGTTCTACTTCAATGTCTCTATTCACATGATGTAGACTTGCACCTTTGGCTGATAGTGTATAATACATTCATTTTACAGTAGAAACTTTCCTTAATTGTTGTTATCGTTCATTGGACCAATACCTATATGACTTCAGTGATCATGGGATATTAGATTGTACTCCATTGTATAAATATATTTTTCAACTGAGTTTGAGACTGGTTTCCACTAGGCTTTGTTCGTGACTATGAAAACCTATTCTACTTTGTATTTCCTATTCATGGACATGAGAAACTATTTGGTATATTTCCACGTGGATATGTAGTGTAATTCAAATTGACAACCATGTGTACAAAGTAATTATGGATTGTCATATTATCATGAGCAACTAGAACTTCCAACTGAGTCTCCATTACTCCACTTCTGGGAATTATAATTTATTTTGGCCATATCAGATACTCCTCTAACCTCACACATTAGGGGGCATATTTTATAGCAAATTTTTCCTCACCCCATGCAACTTTATTAGATGACCTTTCCATTTCCCTATGTAGACTTGAAGTCCCCTTTTTGTACATTCTAGAGACAAAAAGAAATATTTTTACACATATACACTCCCTACCAATTAGACAACATGTGTATACACAGGTTTCTCCATTACAACCCGCACACATCAGGTTTGGTGAATAAAAATTAAAATTGTGTTGGGTTTCCATGTCACGTCACGAAATCCATGATACTTGACCTTCCATATATTGGAAATGTTCTGACTCGGCCCTTCAGTTCCACTTGACGACTATAAATTGGACCATATCCAAACCATGGAGGAGGAGAGAATTCAACTTTTGAGAGATCCTCCTTCTTTAATGGAGAACCTCATTGTCTCCTTTATATGATCTTTCCTTTGGTGGAGGACTGAAGTGGTGGAGGCCCAGCTGGAGGGACTTAGTTTATTAGTTTTGTTGTGTGGCGTTACAGAAGTTTGTCACTTATACACTTTTTTTATCATTTGTAATATAAATATGCTTTTATCGTTCAATTGATATGTTGCAAATATTTGAATTATTATTCCATGGGCGTATTTGTCATGAATGTTAATGGATTGTGTTATTTTATATTCTAACATTATATATTACCACCATATGCTTGTGTATATTTTTTTTTTTGTAAGTAAGTATTTTATATATAAAAAACCTTCTTGGAGCCAAAACAAGAGTACAAAAACTAAGCCAACCGGTTGAAATTACTGAACTACTCCAGAAGGAGAAACTAGTTCAGCCAACCGGACAATTCTAGTATCAGAGTTTAACTACCAGTTTTTATCAGTCCTAGAAAAAACATCAAACATCAGACAATTTAACGACCATGAAGGTCACTAGAGAAAAAGTAGGGAACAAGTTTTGTATGATCTGACACATACTCTGGCAAGAGGCCTGGCTAGGGATCCTCGATGACAGGTGTCCCACTAGTCGTCCACTACATGTCCGTGGCTTCGGTGCCCTTGTCCTCGTGAGCTGCCATCCTGACACTTGCCGTCGAGGTGTGCGTCTACAGACTAGTGCCTATCACCTCCGCAACTACCGACTGAACTGCACCTTTGACAATTTCTTCTTTGCTTGCCGGGTTCTGCTCCTGCTCGAGAGTGTCCATGAGAGCTGGCTCAAATGCCTTCCCGTCAGACTGTTGGCTCCCCTCTGCAGTGTTCTGTTGATGACTTCTTGCGTGATCACTAGTAGTGAGAGGTGCGTTGTTGGAATCCATAGGGGATGCTTCAGGGTGATTTGCAAGAAGCTGAAGAAGGACTAATAGCCTCCCTTCCATCTGTTGAACGCAGAACTGAAGGTCATCCACTCCTTCCCAGAGTTCAAAGACTAAATCATGCAGAACGGTGAATCTTTCGCACGGCAAATTGGAGGAGGGTGTCTTCATTTTGCTGTTGGGTCGACCATGGCCGGTCCTTTCGTCGGGCGAATTCGCTGAAGCCCCACCCGGCGCAGGGGAGGAGAGGAATGTCTGAAGGAGGCAGATCTGAGCCTAAAGGGATGTCGCCATGAAGAGTTATAGGTGGTGTCAATGATGGCCAGGCAGTCAGAGGCATGGGGAGATGAACCAGAGGGCGAAGAGGACATGCAGGGCCTTCGAGGATGCCAGGGAGAGCCCCTGCGAGGTTGCATCCTCTTTCGTGGAATGGTGAGACCTAGCGGCTGCAGGAAGTCTGCAGAGCCAAGGTTGAGGGTGGGGAGCGGCCGAAGGACCATGAAAAAAACTGCATAACCAGATTCAAACAGTCGAGCGATAACACAAATGAAATGCGACATTGCACTCTGCGTTAAGGTGGTCGAGGGAGCTTGGTTTAATGCCCCTCCCATCGATGATTAATTCAAATTAATGCCCGGGGGTGATGGCTACAGTGGGCACGAGCCAAGCACATGGCTCTGTGCTCCGCTGGCCTCCCCTTGCTGCCTCTACATGCCAAGTGTCGGGCTCTATCACCCCATCCCGGTGATATGCTTGTGTATATTGGTTGTTGAGGACAAATTGCATAAATAAAGTTTTGAGTTGCGTTCTCAATGATGGTCTTCATCGAATGCCCGTAAAATGTAGTCTCTTGATATTGTCCTATTAGCATTTCATTTATATAGCATACTTGATATTAGAGTTTATTTCTACGTGCCATTTTGTCTGTTGAGGTTTACCCCATTTCATAGAGTGATTTTCCTCGTAACAAGGGGTTCCTGTAAGGATAAATGGGTATATGGGACCAAATAAAAGTAATTATAAGTGATAGGTACAATGACAATCATGGAGAAAATGAGAAAATAATGGGAGAGGTGACAGATAGGGGGGATGGGAAGGGGGTCGGGTCTAATGAAAAAAAGGATTAAAAATGAAAGGTACCATTGTGATCAGGTAAAGGAGAGGAATATAATGGCATAGGTCCCAAATAAGAGTTCCAACAGGACCACTATATGCTCGTTTTTACTCATACGGAGTTATATTTCGATCTGAATAATACTGCAGTGTTGAAAGGCCCAAATTTTAAACAGGAAAAAATGTGTAGTAATTTCGTAACGACAATGTAGGAGATAGAGTTACATGACAATATTTATTGTATATTTTGTACTTGTTTCCATCCCAAGGGTTAGGGTATTCAGGGTTTGTTTTAGGCCATGGATCAATCTAGCCATTAATATTGAGGAGACTATAATCGATCATATCACTCTATGTTAGGAACATATCGTGACCATCGAATTACCTAACTACAAATGCATACGAATGCTTACTAAAGAAACACACTTTTACATAATGATGCATTAGACCAAGTTTACCTTATCTAAATCCTAAGTGTCTAAATATCCTAACAATATTGATATCATACTTTGACTCACTATAGCTTTCCATTGAATCAACAAAAAGATACAAGTTGGTCAATTTAGGATGAAAATTAGTTGATATAGCTTCCAAATTTAAAAAAAAAGGGTCATATTAAAGTGTTCCTATGTTTATTTTCTATAACACCTATTGAATTCTTGAATGCAGTAGGATCTATTATACCATCAACTTTGGCTAGTCGATCATTAATACAATGGGCAAATGTGACATGTCAATGGTTCTTCTTCAACCCTTTATATTTTGAACAACCACATACTATTGGGGTGTCATAAAATATATCCAACTAACAATGTAATACCATTGACCTAGGTTGGTTGTTGGAATATGACATGTTACAATTGACAAGGTATAGCAACTGTCCATTTTCATCAAACATTTTCTTGCGATATCTTTCTCATGATAATAGCTTGCAAAATTTTTGAACTGGTGGAATATCGTGCACATTCGAACTCGATCCCGAATCATGATATTGCAAAATTCAATGTACAATTATTTAAATTCATGTGCATAAATGACATAAATTCAATGAGATAAATGAATTATAAATAAAATATAGACTCACTTCAAATGACATAGGAGAACTTGAGAACTTGCAACGATATGGAATGAGATGGAATTTGAAGAATTGACCACCTAATATTATAACCTTTTTCCCCTTGTATTTGAGCCAAAACCATCATCAATACATGAATGAATTCTTCAAAGAAAGTTTGGGAAGAATAAAAAAATCTAACTTCAAACCAAATTTTGAATGTGTTTTAAAAGTTATTGGTGCTCTTAATTTGTTATAGACGCATCGGTTAGTCTATATATAAGAAGGAATTGGTGCGCTAAATTATGAAAAGAACCAAAATGTCACCTTTGTTATTGCCTCTGCAAAGTAAAATCTCGACAAAGTTTATTTGCAAAGGTTTACATTTCTATTATAGATCAATAAAATTGAAACAAGTGTGCTTGTATGTATATAGGGCACCAAGAAGCTTAAAATTGTGTAGTGCACTAATTTTATAGCAAAAAAATAAAGGAAATTTTTTAAATGTAAATGTTTTCATGAGTACTTTTATGTGTAAAAAATGTACTTAGGTGATTTAGAGCACAACTATGCTCTTTAAAGAATAAATGTGTTGTAAACAGTATGGTGCACTGAAAATGTAAGTTACAAAAAAACGTTCTCGGGTTTATCATCAATGTGCCAAAATATACAGTGAAAAAATGAGCAAGAATTCCAAAATGCATGTGTTTATAAATGCAAACATTATTCATTTTTTTCATTATTTTGGAAAAATTTAGAGGGGAGATCTATTTAAGAGTGATTTACCAACAAAGACTTTGGAGTGTGTTGATTTTTTTGAAGATCCAAATTTGGAAAGGATCACTACAGGCCACATACAAATCTACATGGGGTAAATTTCAAGTATGTTATTTTATTCTATCGATTATCTCAATATTTCCCTCTTTGATTCAAACTGTTTTCAATGCATTATAAAAAAAAATGGTTTCATAAATACCTTCAGTATTGGAATCCCTATCTTTCTTATTTTTTCTCTTGGTTCCCCTCTCTATATTTCACAAGGTGGTTTTATTTTTTTAAGCAATATGATTTTATAGGGTTTTCTTACTTGTATATGGGGGATTTAGTATTAGTTGTAATAGTACCACTCGTTGCATTGGATCCCAAACCATATCACTTTTAGGTTTATTTTCAATTTCTTTTTATGTGGCACATGGTGCACACTATACAATAATGTCTCCCTAGTGCACACATTTTTGTCAACAACACCGATAAATTTAAAATACAAATACCATTGACTTTAGTATCACATGCATACATATTCAGCAGTGCACAATAAGTAGTAATGATAAAAAGTGTGTATAAGTATGTGGAATGAATTGGGTCATACTCTTTTATTATCTGCACTAACACATTATTTTGTAAAACTATTTCATAATTTCTATATCTCATAATTTCTAGTTTATTTTAATAGAATATGGCCAATACAAGTTCAAGGAAAACAATTTATTGGAGCAAGTGTAATGGTAGCTCATCCCAACAATAGAATGAGACAAGTTATTTAAGTTTTAATAAAAAAATAATTATATATTTTGTAGGTTTAAATTAATGATGTGTATTGGTTAATGCGTGTTATGCAGAGAAAACAATTAAAGAGACTAGATAATATTGTTTGCAATATTAGTGAAAAATAACATAAAATATTTATGGAAATGTTGCAAAGAGAGGAATTAGGTGAATCAAAAGGTAATCAACATGAATTTTTTCTTTGAATTTTTACTAAAAATGAATTTCTTAACATTAATCGCTAACAAGGTATAAAACTCGATTTAGTGTTATACATGGACCAATAGAGAGGGAATGGAATTCCATCCTAAGAGGAAAAAAAATATGAAGGATGTAAATGTTGATCACACTAGCCACACTAAGAGGGGAAGTGAATTAATGTGTGGACTTTTATAACTTTTCTTCTTTCAATTTAGCAGTTAAAACATAATTGTACACATTAAGAACAATCAAATCATAATTACAATGAACACAAGAGATACCATATGTCTGCATAAGATTTTGTATAATTTATATGTGTGTGTGTGTGTGTGTGTGTGTGTGTGACTATAGTAATGGGGGTTTTCCCAAAACCAATTATTTTGTATCAACACCAACTGAAGTAAGGAGCACCAACTCCTAGGAGAGAACCAACTCTCAAGAGAGCACCAACTCTCAAGAGAGCACCAACTCTCAAGAAAGACCTAGCTTGCCACAAGACCCAACTTGTTGATAGAATGCAATCTATCCAAATAGAGTTCATATAGTAGTTCAACCAACTCTAGTAGCAATGATCCATTTATTGAATCAACTCTATCTCATGATCATAGGTATACCACAAATGATCATCGTTGCACTTCATCTTCTCTCGGATATTCACACCTTCTACACTTCATATTCTCTTTGATATTCACAACTTTCTATGTCAAAGAATCATAATTATATAAATCACTGACCTCAGGTGCATATCCACCTCTTCCCCACCCTCATTTTGTCACTCAAGTGAACCAATCATGGTTGTATTTATACTCCTTTATGCTCAAAGCTTGTTTAAGTTATTGGGTCAACCTGTGCCACAAGTTACAACTAACTTGTCCATTTACAACAACTTTGGGAGAACTAGAGAACATCATTATGGGTCATCAACATTAAACCTGGTATCCCCCCTATTTTCATAAATTGATCACAGGTATGGATTGATTTCCTTTGTCTCTGTGAATGTTGCAGAAATCGAATATTGTAGAGGTTCTTCCTTCAAACCATTTACATATGACCATAGGCACAGGACCATGGGATTATTAATTTAAGTGTTGCATCTTTTTTTTCCCTTTGTTTCTTTATACCATACGACCTTAGACGGTGACCAGGTGCTAAGGCAAGTGATTTCTTGATCACTTATCAAAATCAATGATCACGTTTTAATGTCATGATGAGATGGACAATTCTCATTTACTTTAGGACTTCGACTATTCATGGCTCTCGAATTCTAGAGTAGAAATTTATTTGGAGTGATTACCTACCGATTAAGTCATACAATAGTGGTGGCCGCTTGTTTTCGGTTAACTATTCCACTTATGCTATCCTTCCACTGTTCTTGATCAATGGTTGAGAATGCTCCTAAAGTGTTCTTCAGATGGGATGAATCATGTCCACTTCGAGACTTCGACCTTCATGACTTTGGGCATTTGGTAATGGTGAAACTCCTGAAGTAAAAACTCTCGGAGTGACGTAACTTGCTGATGTGGCACTTCCTGAGTGGCTTCCACGTGTCACCTATATTCATGGCTTACATATGCCTAAAGTAACTATGGGACATTGACACTTGTCACCACCTGATTGGGCCACATGTCCTAGATGATGTCACTGTTGATGACATGGGCTCTCAATGTGAGTGCTACATGTCTTAACCTCATGACTTCAGAACTTCAACCTTCAGGACTTTGGGTAATTCGATTTCTCGACGTCCCAATTCTCCCAAAGTGTAAACCTCGAGTAACTTTGACTTCATCTAATGGTCATTATTTAACCCTAAAATTCTTAACACGATCCAATGGCTGTCAGTAATTTGGCTATTTGGGATCTCGGGCCTTTGCCCTTTCTTATCCTATCCTTCTACTTTCCTTGATCCAACAGTCCTGATATCTATCGAAGTGTTTTTTAGATCAGACGGTCTTCATTAACTTTAGGACTTCGGGAATCCGGTATTTGTCTTTGCTTATCCTATCCTTCCACTTAACTTGATCCAACAGTCGATGTGGATTGTAGAACCATAACTTGCATGTGGTTTATTTTGTCATCCAAACTCCACAATTTGAAGTTGTGTGATTTTTGGTGGATCAACCACAGTCATCGATCTTTGATTCGATAAGATCTGGCAATCTAGACTAATTGTGGGATTGAAAATAATGTGTAGTTTAATTCTCCCTTCGTGCTCCGCAATCAATCCCTGCCCTTGATCTGGCACTTGCGTATCCAACAGTCCTAGTTTGTCCTCTGGGGATTTCAATCCAGATCACATTTCTTCATTGCGCTTTCCCTTTTGAGCTTCATGTGCATCATCAGATTTTGATATCAATGACAATACATCAATGACAATATGTCCAACAATATCCCCCATTGTGATTGAGGGAAACACTCTAACTTCATACACACTTCCCATGTGATGATGCTTTTCACTATGAAGTTAGTCTCCCCCTTTTACATCAATGGAAAAGAATTTCTCCTCTTGTGATATATCTGTCTATATTCTAATGATCAATATCTAAACTCTGGTAACTCCCCTTGCAATCATGATCTACCTTCCATAACTGAATAACTCCCCCTATCACTCTGTTTTCTCTACCTTTCATTGTTCTCCCCCTTTGTTTCTAAAAGGGTAGCTCTTCCTGACAAGGTCTCTCCTCTTTTTATCTCTATAGGATTTCATGTATATCATTTTGTACATCATAATGTTTCTTCTCTACTGGAACATTGCACAATTGTAGCTCATATTTTTCAAACGATCCCTGGATTTGTCCATTGATTCTCATCAATCTCTAGCCAGATGTATCCATCTCTATCCATGATAATTTTCTACTATACATTGCTCTAAAGTCATCTAAGAGAGTTTATACTATGCTTGTCACATGACTGTAATTCTTTTTACAACAATTGACTTCACTCATGTTAAATTGTTTAGTCTTTGCTATCCACATCTGTGAATGTCCTGATTTCTTGAACTTTGTTCTCTGGTCTTCTGTTACTGCAACCTTAGTTTTCTTCCATGTTTCATTTACTCTTCTTTTCATATTGTATGAATCATTTATCATTGACTATCTTCTTGAGTTCCAACAATTATGGGCTTTGTGGCCATATCCACCACAACTGTATCATCTCATAGTGTATAATTGTGTAGCAATATGTCCAACAAGATTGCAGTTCCAACATCTTATACTGTTGTTGAACCTACCAAATTTTTTCCTTCCATGATGCCTACAATACAAAGCTTTATGACCATATTCATCACAAGAAAAAAAAAACCATTAAAAACACTCTCATACCTCCTTTGATTCATCCATGATGGTGTCTCTCTTCTAAACTTACTTTGAGGTGTATGAGTAGCTTCAAGATGTCTTTATTGATATGATCTTCTAAATATTGTAGTGTTTCTTTCATTCTTTGAACATGAAGGACCTACATCATACCTACTTTCCCCCTTTACAAATAAAGGAACTGTATCAGACCTTCCTTTAGCTTTTACAAGTGAAAGACCTGCATCAGACATGTCTTCACCCTTTACAAATGAAGGACTTGCATCAGGTTTCATAGGAGTGCTAATTTCTTCCTTGTTGTAACCAAGACCAGATTTTTCATTTGGTGATCTCTGACTATCCAAGATCTCATCCAAGGTCATAGAGTTGTTCAAGAACTTGAGTTGGGTGTTTGACTTCTCAACCTTCTTTCTAAGATTCACAATTTCTTCTTCCATCTTATGACATGATTCTTCCCTTTTGTTCAACTGGTTCCTCACTACCTCCTCTCTTATTTTGGCTTCTTCAAGTTGGGTCTTCAGATTGACATTGATTTCTCTTAGTTCTTTTAGATCTGCAAGGTTTTTGCTAAGTTCATAATCTTCCTTCTTTTCTTCTTTTGCTTGACTGATTTCATTCTTCAATTTCTCGATCTCCTCTTATTTTTCTTCTAACTGAATATTTTTCTCATATATGATTTTTTCATTGTTTTTGAGATTTTCCTTTATTTCTAAGATATGATTTTTATTGCTAAGCTCATCATCTTCCTTCTTCTTTTCTTTTACTTGACTAATTTCTTTCTTCAACTTCTCGATCTCCTCTTGTTTTTCTTCTAACTGATTATCTTGCTCAGATATTATCTTTTCATTTTCTTTGAACACTTCCTTTATTTCCAAGATATGATTTTGATTCTTTTCAAGAAATTCTTTAGTGTATTCATGAAAATAACTATAGTATGAATAATTATGGTCATAGTGGTATTCATAGATACCCCAATCAACTTTTTGTTTGGCCTTTGATATTTCTTCTTCTACTTCTTCCATGGGATAAATGCTAACAAAACATTCTTCTATCGTATCTTAATGTTCTTCTTTGCTTGCAAAGGAGAATTCAATATCAACAGTATTGCAATCAAAATATTGTGGAGAGTCTTTACCTTTATTGATGGTTGAGTCTTTCTCTTCATCCTTGATTGGAATGTCTGCTATGTCTTCTCTTCTGATTTGATACATATTTTCTAACTTCAACCATAATTCCTTGGTGGATGTGCATAGTCCCATGCTTGCCTTGATGGTATATGATAATCCATTGAGAAGAATCTTCAATGCCACTTCATTGTTCTTCCTTACTCTTCTTTGGGATGCAATCTTGGATAGATTCTTTGAGGTAGTTAAGTCCTAGGGATTGCTTACTACTAAATTCCAAACTTCTCATCCTCTTTACTTCAAATACTGTTTCATATTTTCTCTCCATGAAGAATAATATGTTCCATCAAATAAGTGGCTTCAATTGTGGAGAGAGTCATTTGTCCACCCATTTCTTCATAATATACCTTCCAGTGTTTAAACTGTGCCAAAGGAACCTTCTTTGATACCAAATTTTGATCACACCAGCCACACTAAGAGGTGGGGGTGAATTAGTGTGTGGAATTTTATAACTTTCTTCTTTCAAGTTAGTAGTTAAAACATAATTGTACACATTAAGAACAATCAAATCATAATCAAAATGAACACAAGAGATACCATATGTCTATATAGGATTTTGTATAATATATATATANAGCACCAACTCCTAGGAGAGCACCAACTCTCAAGAGAGCACCAACTCTCAAGCAAGACCTAGATTGCCACAAGACCCATCTTACTGATAGAACGAAATATATTCAACTAGATTTCATATAGTATTTCAACCAACTCTAGTAGCAATGATCCATTTATTGAATCAACTCTATCTCATGATCAGAGGTATACCACAAATGCTCATCACCACACTTCATCTTCTCTCTGAAATTCACACCTTATTCACTTCATATTATCTCTGATATTTTCACCTTCTTCACTTCATATTCTCTTTGATATTCACACCTTTCTATGTCAAAGAATCATCATTGTAGAAATCACTGACCTCAGGTGCAGATCCACCTCTTCCCCACTCTCAGCTTGCCACTCAAGTGAACCAATCATGGTTTTATTTATACTCGTTTATGCTCAAAGATTGTTTAAGTTATTGGGTTGACTTGTGCCACAAGTTACAACTAACATGTCCATTTACAAAAACTTTGGGACCACCAGAGAACATCATTACAGGTCTTCAACTTTAAACCTGACACCCCTCCTATTTTCATAAATCGATCACAGGTACGAATCGATTTCCTTGGTCTCTGTGAATGTTGCAGAAATAGAATATTGTAGAGGTTCTTCCTTCAAACCATTTACATATGACCATTATAGGTGCAGGACCACAGGATTATTAATTTAAGCATTGCATCTTCTTTCGCCCTTTTATTCTTTATTCCATATCACCTCAAGTGGTGACTAGGCACTAATCCAAGCGAGTGCTTGATCACTTATAAGAAAGAATGATCACGTCTTAATGTCACGATGAGATGGATGGTTCTCATTTACTTCGGGACTTTGGCTATTTGTGGCTCTCCAATTCTGCAGTAGCAATTCCTCTGGAGTGATTATCTACCGAATAAGTCATATAGTAGTGGTGACCACTTGTTGTTGGTTAATTATTCCACTTACACTATCCTTCCACTGTACTTGATCAACGGTTGAGAACGATCTCGAATTTTTCTTCATATCATATGACTCATGTTCACTTTGGGACTTTGGGAATTTGCTGGTGGTGAAACTCCCAAAGTAAAAAATCCTGGAGTGACATAACTTGTTGATGTCACTTGTTGGCATGGCACTTCCTCAGTGGCTAACACATGTCACCTATATTTGTGGCTTACATATGCCTAAAGTACCTATGGGACCTTGACACTTGTCACCACCTGATTGGGCCATGTGTCCTAGCTGACGTCACTATTGATGACATAGGCTCTCAATGTGAGTGTTACATGTATTAACCTCATGACTTTAGAACTTCGACCTTCGGGACTTTGGCTAATTCAATTTCTCCACTTCCCAATTCTTTCGAAGAGAAATTCCCCGAAGTGTAAGCCCCGAGTATATTTTAATTCATCTAATGGTCATTCTTTAGCCTAAAAAGGATTAACATAATCCAACGACTGTCAGGAATTTGACTATTTGAGTTCTCGGGCCTTTTCCCTTGCTTATCCTATCCTTCTACTTTCCTCGATCTGACGGTCCTGATATCTCTCGAAGTGTTCTTCATATCAGATGGTCCTCATTTACTTCGAGACTTCGGGGCTCTGGTCTTCATCTTTGCTTATCCTATCCTTCCACTTCACTTGACCCAACGGTCGATGTGGATTGCAGAACTGTAACTTTCATGTGGTTTAGTTTGTCGCCCAAAATCCACAATTTGAAGTTGTGCGATTGTTGGTGGATCAACCACAGTCGTCGATCTTTGAGTTGATGAGGTTTGACGATCTAGAATAATTGTGGGAATGGAAATAACATGTAGTTTAATTCTCCCTTTGCGCTTCACAATCAATCCCTACCCTTGATCTGACGCTTGCGTATCCAATGGTCCCAGTTTGTCCTGTGGGGATTTTGATCCCAATCACGTTTCTGCACTGGGATTTTCCTTCCAAGCTTCATGTGCATCACTGGATGTTGACATTAATGACAGTATGTCCAACATTAAATGATAATGACAACTTGGCCATCAATTCATCTGTAGTGGTTCTTGAAGTTAATGAGAGGGTAATATTGTTTTACAAAAGTTTGAGGGATATAGTAGAAAGAACTTATAGATGTACTTTCTACTTACAATACAAAATTCAATCCAATGAATCCAAGAATTAAGTTATACATAAACATTAGGAAGCATTTTAGGAGAAATTCTCATTGAGACCCGTGATACTTGGAATAGAAGAAACTTACAATAACAAAAAAAAATCATTTAAAATGTATTATTACTAAAAATGCTTTTCTATAATATGTTCCAAAAATTACCAAATTAATTTGTTTTTTTCTACATTTTCTTTCATGTCCATTTAAAAAAAAGTATTGTGTTTTTCCATTTTCCAGAAAGAATATGAAAATTTCAACCAACAAACGAGCGGGGCGGGAATACATGCCGATAGGGATGTACTAAAAAGTGTATAAGGAGATTGTAAAAGAAATGAACATAATTGCATTATAGGAGGAGGCATCCCAAAAACAACATTCATCAACAATATGTAATAATTCATTCATTCTTTTATGTACATTGAATTTAATTATCTTAAGAAATACTAATTTTTAATTGTTTTGTTGAAAAAAATAAAATAAAATGGAACCCATTCATCACATAAGACAGGACGACAAGGAATAAAAGGGTTGATTACAAAGTTTGTGAGTACTTATATTTTCATTCTTCCTTAAAATTTCGTATTTGTTGTGATCCTTGTATTTAAATAATTGGTTTACACTCATCCATGGATATCTTCTAATATGTTCTAGAATACAAAGAAGAGTCAACTTAATGATTGATTAACATTGGGTTAAGTGAGGGTGGTGAGTATATGTTGGAGTATCAAGGTTTAATTGAACAATTTGTAATTAGCTATGTTGTTTAACTTCCCTTGTTTTATAATTAAAGGAAAATAAGAAACCTTTATACTAATTATATTGATTATTTTTTTTCATGGTATATTAAACATGTAGGAAACAAAGTATGGAGAGTAGCTAACAAAAGAGACGATGAGACACAGAATGAGGCATGACTTTGAAAGCATGTGTATTTTTTATGAATCACGCGTTGCTATGGTATGCTTGGTTATTTATGCAATCATGTATACTTTGCTATATATAAATATCTAAATTTTCTTAGTACACTTTATTTCTATGTTTGTAGATGGAACATGAACAATTTGAATATCTAAAACAAGTCAATCAAGAAAACATTGGTTTAAATAACCAATGTACAATATCACCTACATGCAATGAAGAAATGAGGCATGCATACATCTTGAATGATGACAATAGTTCAAGTGATGAATGATAATCAATATAATTGAATGTTAGTGGAAGTTGTATGTTTTGGAATATTTGTCTATGAAAATAAAGGATATTGTTTAATGTACTCGACATAATGTCCCAATTTCATGAGGACATGTTACCAATAAGTGTAACAATTACATATTGGTTTCATTTTGATTATTGTGGACCTTTACAATATCCCATTTTGTGTGACGATGAATTTCCTATTCATACATAATAAAATGAGTTTCTTATTTATCGCATTGTTGAATGTTGTAAAATGTTGTGTTGTTGATTAATTAATATATGGATGATTTATATTGTTACAAATGTTAGAGGTGTAATTTTTTGGATAATTCATTAATCCAATCGTTATACCAAAACACAATAACAAAAATATAAAAACAATACTATTATAAAAAATCATTTGATTTTCAAATGTTTATTAGAAAAATTGTAAAAAAACAATTAATTAAAATATATACTTATTGGTGCATTGTATTTTTTTTAACTCACTAAATTATGTGTGTCATTAAATATAAAATGGTGTGTTTATATGAGTCATACACACATGTTCATATTAATTAAAATAAATCATTGGTCCTAATAATTGTGAAAAAACATCGTTAATTTAAGCAACATAACATATGATCGATTATATTTATCGTTTCAAAATATTGCAATACATGTTATAAAAATATGCATCGGTACTTTATGTATAAGATATGACCTATTTATTTAAATATAATAAAAAAATAAATTCTTAGCGAAAAAAAAGGCTTCGACATATCACCTCTAATATTCTAAATCTCATTATTATTTGGTACAGATGGTATTATAGGCCCTAGTGCATACAAACTATAAGAGCACCAGATAGCCATAAAACAAAAGAAATGACCTGGTGTGTGTTATTTATATGTGCACCATTTCTACATACAAAGAAAACATATATCGATGAGTACACTAACATGAAAAGAACCAATGTTTCATATATCATAAAATATGGAATCATTGCATAATAGTTTTAAGAGAACCGATGTTTTTTTCTTGCAAGTGTGCACCGATGCATTTAGCGTAAAAAGAAAACTCTAATACAACCTCCTCCCACCCAATTTTATTTATTTATATGGAACATATGTTAAAACATCTAGTGAATCCTTTGCTACAAGGTGTTTTCCTTGAAGTGTGGTGTGTGTAAGGAAATAATGTATGATATAGATTCCAAGTTCACATCCAATTTTTCAGAAGGGTTGTTTAAATGACATGGGACAAATATAAATTTTATCATAATGTATCATCCAAAATAATATGGGAATATAGAGAGGATAAACCAAATAATTGAATATATTCTTAAAATATATGTCATGGACAAGCCTTCTAGATGGGAAGACTATCTTCATTTGGTTGAGTTTTCTTATAACAATGAATATCAAGGATCGTTGAAGATGCTCCCATTTGAAGCTTTGTATGGCATAAAATGCAACATGCTAGTGAGTTGGTATAACCAATAGAGAGAGCCATTATTAGGATAGAACTACTAAGAGAAGTGGAAGAAGAGATAATAAAGATAAAAAATTAAAATTAAAATTAAATACTACACATAATAGGTAGAAAAATTATGTGTATAGTGGTAGGGAACATAGAGAACTCAAAGTGGGTGAGCATGTATTTCTAAAAGTAAAGGTTAAAATAATCTTTCAAAAATTGGGAAGCTTCCCAAATTAGGGAACGAGATATTGTGAGTTGTTTGAAATCCCATATAGGTCATTCCCTATTGAGCACTTTCAATGACCACATCCATGCATATTCATAATGTTTTTCATGTATATTTACTAAAAAGGTATGTTCCTACTCTTAACCACATAATTTATTGGACTATGATCCAAGTGGAGCATGAAGCATACTTTTAGTTGGAGTCGATGTGCATCCTATATAGAAAATTCTGAGTGCTAAGGAACTGAGCCACTGGCCTACAAAAAATCTAATGGAGCAACTTTAGTCCTAAGGACACCATGTGGGAGAACGAGGAGGCCATGTGGGAGGATTACCCATAACATTTTGAAGATTTTTGAGGAAATATGAATTTACATTGTGTATTGAATGTATAAATCCTCCATTTTGTCACTGGAATTTCTTGAGCCACAACTATGATACTTCCTAGCCAACCTATGTTGGATCCCTAGAAGGGAAGTGGGACATCCCAAGGGAATCTGGGCCAAAAAAGGAGGTACACTTACTTGTCTTGTGTAGGTTGAGAAATATGATAGATTGTTGGATGGAATTGTTGTGGGAGTTACTAAAATGTGAAATTATTAAGAAACATGATCTAAAATTATGTATATTTATACATGTGCACTTTTATGGTGATGTGCACTGAGGAAAGTGCATAAAAAAGGGGGAGGGGATTGTTGTTCGAGTTACTTCACACACACCAAGGATTTCGTTTTCCTAAGGTTTTCCCTATGTTTATTAGTCATTATTCAGTCTCCTATATTTTAGGGATAATATTCCTCTAGGAGAATATTCTCTTAGGTTCACACTTCAGTTTGATCAGTTGAGTGGATTCTAGATGCCACATTAGTATTATCACCATGCAACATTGGGATCATCACCGTATAATGCGCATTTTCCTTAGGATCATCACCAAAGAAGCACATTACTCATGATTCCCTAATCTCCTCCTCACTTCACTCTATTTCAGTCAGTTAACTAAACATTGATAGACCAGTTAATTCATCTAGGTGGAAGTTCACTCCCGTAACGACCTGAGAGACTAGACTAGGTGGCATTTTACTACCGTAGTTGTTGGTGTGTGTCTAGATCACTCTAGACCACCACTATGGTGCATTTGCTTCTCCTCTAGTGTGCATTAGTTGATTTATACACAATATATCATGTTTAAATTATCAGTCATTCATTTGGTTAATGAGAATTATTCTATTCTTTCTCTCCTGCTTCTCTTTTCTCATATTTTCTCTTGGGGACAGTCGGGCACCCAAATCCAAATATTGGATTCGGGAGAGTTAGGGCATCTTGAAAACTCTCAAAGATAATCTGCAAATGGAACAGAATCAACGGAAGATGTATGCCGACAAGCATAGAGTGGAGTGTAGTTTTGAGGTGGGAGACTTAGTATACCTCTGCTTGCAACCATACATGCAATCATCCTTGAAAATGAAAGAGGAAGAGAAATTGAAGACAAAATTCTATGGTCCCTACATGATTTCGAGGTGATTCATGGAGGTAGCTTATGAGTTAGACATTCCAGAGTGGTGTAAGACACACAATGTCTTTCATGTTTCTTTCCTCAAGAAGGAAGTGGGACAACATGTTGTCATTTCTACAGAGCTTCCACCATTGGATGAGGAGGGAAAATTGATTCTAATTCCAAAGGAGGTGTTGGAGACCAGTGAACTAAAATTAAAGAATAGGAGCATTAAAGAGTACCTGATCAAATGGAAAAATATACCTAACGAGGACACTACTTGGGAAGGGGAGAAGATATTGAAACATCCTAGATTATAGTTTCTTGAGGACAAGCAATCTTAGGTAGGGAGGAATGTAATGTCTCCGTTATCCTAGGAGGCTGTTGGTGTGTGTCTAGATCACTCTAGACCACCACTATGGTATATTTGCTTCTCCTCTAGTGTGCATTAGTTGATTTATACACAATATATCATGTTTAAATTATCATTCATTCATTTGGTTAATGAGAATTATTCTATTCTTTCTCTCCTGCTTCTCTTTTCTCATATTTTCTCTTGGGGACAGTCGGGCACCCAAATCCAAATATTGGATTCAGGAGAGTTAGGACATCTTGCAAACTCTCAAAGATAATCTGCAAATGGAACAGAATCAACAGAAGATGTATGCCGACAAGCATAGAGTGGAGTGTAGTTTTGAGGTGGGAGACTTGGTATACCTCTGCTTGCAACCATACATGCAATCATCCTTGAAAATGAAAGAGGAAGAGAAATTGAAGACAAAATTCTATGGTCCCTACATGATTTCGAGGAAATTCATGGAGGTAGCTTATGAGTTAGACATTCCAGAGTGGTGTAAGACACACAATGTCTTTCATGTTTCTTTCCTCAATAAGGAAGTGGGACAACATGTTGTCATTTCTACAGAGCTTCCACCATTGGATGAGGAGGGAAAATTGATTCTAATTCCAAAGGAGGTGTTGGAGACCAGTGAACGAAAAATTAAGGAATAGGAGCAATAAAGAGTACCTGATCAAATGGAAAAATATACCTAACGAGGACACTACTTGGGAAGGGAAGAAGATATTGTAACATCCTAGATTATAGTTTCTTGAGGACAAGCAATCTTAGGTAGGGAGGAATGTAATGTCTCTGTTATCCTAGGAGGCATAATGAATGGTTCTGCTAGCCTAAATTGGTTCTCGTAGGCTAATTCGAAAAAATTACCTAGGGAACTCAACTTTTTCCTAGGAAATGACTTCATAAAGTGAAAAGGGGAAAAAGGGGGACATGGGTCCTAGGAAAAATAAAATCACTTAAAAATTATAAAGTGTGCAAGCATAACGTGACTTTAAAAAAAAATTAAAATGTAAAGTGAGCGGGAATTAACTCCATAAAGAAATAAAAGAGGGGAAAAGAGAAGGCGCCCCTCATTCTTGCATTCACTCACTTGGAAATTAGATTTTGAGAGCTCTTGAGAAAATAGTCTAGGGTTTGTGGAAACCCTTGTGCATTTACTGGTTTCAGTGTTGCGAAAATACACCCTAGCTAGTTTGGTGAAGAGATTATACAAATCTCTTCCTTGGACTTCATTGATTACTTAGATATTAGAGTGGAAACATTTCTACTTCACTTGTGGCTGAGTTTCAGTGGTGGTGACTGAGCTATCTCTAGCAAGCAGGCCATCTAGTTCAAGAGGGTCGAGTTCTCTTATTTTTGGGCATTATTCCTTGCTGTGGGGGTTGAGTTGGCAGTGTGGGATGATTTCCTTCATTATTGGGCACATTTCCTCTTACTTGGGTGCATCCCTCCATTGTTGGTCACATTCCTTCAGGGGTTGGGTGCATTTCACCCATTGTGGGACATGTTAACATATGTTGGGCATATACCTTCCATTGAGGCCTGAGATATCACTTTTTGGGCGCATTTCCTCCATCCTTGGAATATTTTTCTAGCTGTTGGGCATATTTTCTCTCTTGTTGAAGCTGGAACTTGTGATGTGGGTTGTGTATCCTCCTTCGAGGCAAGTATTGTAGAGGTTGGGTGTAAACAAGAAGTGTTGGGTTCATATTCATTACATTAAATATAACTTCTGCATACCTGGGTAAGTTATGGTTGCTGTAAGGAGGAGATTAAATTTAGACAATAGATTTGCAGCTACTTATTACACATATCGGATTGAGTATAGTGTCATTTCCCAGGACCCTACACCCAATGTGAAGTTGTTGTTATTATTGGCGAAGTTTCGTCATCATTCCTTGGATATCTTGTTGTTGTAGAACAACATGAGACATCATTATACCAAGTTCCTTATTGCATTCTTGTAGCTTACTATTGCCAAATTTATTTAATGATTAAGTGTTGGTATTTGTTCCCACTCATAAAACTGGTTGTTGGGTTATGTTCCATTGTGTACCTATTCCCTTATTGCCAAGAATGATTAAAGGATATTGTTGAATTAGTATGTTTCCATAAGAACATGACATTAATATTCTCAAATTTGATTGTTGCCATAAATTGTGACTGAACTATTTGACAAAATTTGCCAACCAAATTTAGAGGAAAAATTGTATAACTCTGGAAAGGAATATTACAGTGGTATCAAAGCATGTTCCTCTGCAACAGTGGGCTCTAAGGGGCATTTAAAATCATATTTATGAGACCAGAAGATGAGAAGAACATTACCTACCAGAGATGTAGGGGAAGAACCCTAGATCCCACTAGGTGGGAAGAAGAAGAGGTGGTTAGAGAAGAAGGGACATGAGAGGCAACACAATCTATCACACCTAAGGGAAAGGGAACTATGGGGGAATAATTTGATACTAGGATCAACAGTTTGTTCAATATCTTGAACAACCTAGCCAAGGATCAAAAGGTCATGATGAACCTCATGGGGTAGTTTGTTAAGAATTTGTTGGAGGGCACAAGGAAGAAGAACCTAAATAGTGATGGGGATTCAAAAAATGGAGAAGGAAACCACTCACGCACTACCATGGATGGTGAGGCCCATGAGTGGTGATACCATGGGCTAGTTACTTTGGGACATGTCGGGGTTACCTCCTACCTGGACTTCGCATAGAAACTCATCGAGAGATTTGACAGGAAGGACTCTAAGCTTCACTTCGGAGATTTGGTTCATCTCAAACAGACAGGTATCCAAGAGGCCTATATATCTGAGATTCAGAGGGTCACTTTGATGGTGTCAGACATTTCAGAAGGTCGTCTGGTGATGTTGTTTGTTAAGGGGCTAATGGAGCCTCTACAGGGATGGTTCAAGGCCTACAAGCCTACCTCTCTACAGGATGCAATCAAAAGGGCTTGGGACATGTAAGATGTAGTACCTAAATTTTGGTTTCCTCTGAAACCCACTTTTACCCCAAATACTAAGGAAATCAGACCACCTCAAAGAGATTGGGATGACAAGCCCAAAATGGATGAAGAGACCAGGAGAGAATTGAGGAAAAAGAAATTATCTTTCAGTTCTTAGGAACCATGGGCACCAGGGAACAAATGCACCAAGAAGGACAGAATGGGAAAGGCCCATTACATTGAGGTATACTCTGATAGTGACAGTGA
This sequence comes from Picea sitchensis, assembly GCA_010110895.2. Taxonomy (NCBI): domain Eukaryota; kingdom Viridiplantae; phylum Streptophyta; class Pinopsida; order Pinales; family Pinaceae; genus Picea; species Picea sitchensis. The sequence goes on from SNQJ01S0065595.1 coordinate 53,062, forward strand.
TGAGTATGAGGAGGTGGAGTAGGCATAGGACCAAGGACATCTAGCATCAGGAGAGGATTCTTGACAGGATGGGGATAAGGACTCAGTGATGGCCTTGATGTCATGATTTCTAAGGTATCATACCTTTAGGGTCATAGGTGTCCTACATAGGCATATGGTGACAATATTGATCGATGGGGGAGAGTTCCATAACTTCATTGACGATAACATGGTCAAGAGGAGAGGAATTGTGACAAAGGAATTTAATGGGTTCATAGTAGTCATACCAGGAGGCCACCATATGAGTTGCACCAAGTGGATTCTCAAGCTCACAATAACCATGGGAAACTACTCAATGACATATGATTTCTTTGTGGTGGACATACGAAACACCAATTTAGTGTTGGGAGTACAATGGATTTACTTTGTTGGGAGATACACTACGAATTAGAGGACCATGGAGATGGAGTTCATAGGCCCAGATGGAAAGAAAGTAGTCCTACAAGCCATGCACTAGTGCCCACTAAATATTGTGTTATCTCACAACATGGAGGTAGTTATGAGGTATGGTGATATAGAGTGGGTTGTAGAGTGTTTTATTTCTAACAGAGAGCCACCTGAGCGTCTGCAACAAATTATATAGGACTTACAGGTACTACTTCACAAACATCATAAAGTATTTAGTGACATTCCTCCTCGCATTCCACCTGATAGAGGTTTTGATCATATCATACAGCTAGAAGAGGGGGCCCAAGCAGTCACAAACCCCTATTGGCATCCTAAATTTTACAAGGACGATATTAAAAAAACCATTAAAGAATTGTTGAAAATGGGTCACATCCACCCTAGTTCCAACCCATTTTTATCTTCTGTGGTCTTAGTCAAGAAGAAGGACAGTGCTCTGCATATGTGTATTGAATACAGGGCCCTAAACAAGAAGACAATATAGAATTGATACCCCATACCCAGAATCGATGAATTAATGGATGATCTCAAGGGAGACAAATTTCTCTCGAAGATTGATCTCTGATCAAGGTATCATTAGATCAAGGTCTGAGAGAAAGAGATACCTAAAAAATCCTTTAGATGTTGATTGATGTTATATATGCACTAAAAACACAGTAAAACCCTTAATTAAATTGTCAACCTGGGGTAAGTAAACTTAGAGTTGTAGAAAAATATATACCAAAGGTAGAAGGGTTGGTAGGAGTATAGTCTAACTAATGAAGGTAGCTATCTAAGGCTAATCTACTCAAGGAAGACTATATAATGAGAAAACCCTACTAAGCAACTTGAAACTAGGTAACCTAAATACTTTTGGGCCAAGGATCGATGAATAGTTCCTAAGAAAGCAAGTAAAACTCCATGTAAAGCAAACTAGTTCAACAATAAGCAATAAGCAAACTACTTTAAGCATAACAAGAAGCAAATGATAAAAGCAAACTATTTTAAATTGCCAACCTACATTTAATGAGAAACTATCCTATGAAAGCAAGTAAATAAACAACCAAGCAAGGACGCCTAACTAACCTACGAAATCAAGTAAACAAGCAAGCAAAGACAACTATCTAACCTATTAAAGAAATAGACAAGTAAGAAAAGACAATTAACTAGCATACTAAAGCAATAAACAAGTAAGAAAAAAAAATAGCTACTACAAGCAATCAAAATAAAACTTCTCATTGAACAACTATCTACCCTAAGAGGCAAGTGGACTAAATGCTCAATGCAAAACTATTTCTAATGCATGAAAGGAAATCTATTTTATTGAAATCAAGAAGAACTACCAACTAATGCTTAATCTATGATAAGTAAACTACTATATAATCTATCAAAGAAAAGACTATCTATCCTACAACGACAATAAAAATTTATTCTAATCTATGAAAGCAAGAAACTATATCTATGAAAGCGGGAAAACTATTTCTTTTAGTCTATGAAAGCAAGAAAACTATTTCTTAATCTATGAAAATAGGAAAACTATATTTTAGCCGATGACAATTCAAATATAATGTTGGTGGTTGTGTGAATGTCTTCGATGTCAAATGATATCTCAATGGCACTTGACAACAAAGGACAATTCAAGCAGTATGAGCTCAACACTAATCTCAATGGAAAAGTGAAAGGTATGGATTAAACAATCCAATGAGAATTTAGCCATGAAAAAACAATGTTAAATACCCTTCATATTCATGTATAAAGCATCAACAACATAACAAGATCATCATTGTACTTCTATACTACATAAGCAAAACTATATTCAACCATTAACTAAGAAATATAATTGCAATTTAATTCTAAGAAAGGAAATTATATAAATGAAACTATGCTACATCTATTCTAACAATTCAAAGTTCAAACTACAATAAAAAAGTGCTTGAAAACAGAAATTAAACTATGATATTGAAAAGTAAACTAACAACTACATTAACCAACAACTAATTAAACAAAATCTATATAAAAACGAGATAAGTAGGCTATAATTAAAAGCTGGAATTAATTATATCCATCCATCAAATCCCTGTCAAAGAAAACCCAAATCAAAACTCTGTTCTATTATAATTAAAACTCTGTTTTAAACTTGACTATAAAATCATAAATCGAAGCATAATCTAACATATAATTGCACATGGGGTTAGTATAGAGACTTGCAAGTCTGTTCCTAATCTACAAGATCAATACATGTTAACACATCTCATCATTCTAACCTGCAAAAGAGAATCAAAACAATTAAGCTATAACAAACTAATTAACACAATGAAAAATATGCATGTACAAAAAACAAAGAGAATAATTAAATTATGAAATGCATAAACAAACACGAAGACAATTACTAGACTATTGGTGCCCCCCCTAGAAAGTCGTGGTCACTCTCTAAAAGCACACCACGAACTCAGCAGGTCAAATTCACCATAAAAACTCAAAAACCCACTTCTAGCACAATCTGGGAATGTAAAAACTTAAACAGAGTAAAATCGTTTTTCTGTCTGTCACACTGACAATTATACTTCTTATGCTACTTAACAATCATCTGAACACATCAATGGTATTTATAACATTTAGAACAAGTGGTCGATCACAAGAGGGTTGAACCACTTCTAAATTCGGCAAATTACAATAAATGATGCCCTAACTGATAAAACATAGTGATCCAATAATCACCCTCTCAAGTAATTGAAACTGAGTTGTCGAGAGCTCAGTAGCTAGAGGGGGAAAGCATGAACAAAACCCATGTTCCCGATTTGCTGATCACCGGCCGCCAATACCATAACTGCCAAGTCGCTCTACGTTTTTGTGCAATACGCAGTGCTGGATAGAGTGCCAGAATGAGTACTGGAAGGAGTGTCAGATCAAGTGCCGGAAGCAGAAGCATGGTGAGTTTTTTCCCTGTAACACAAGAAAAACAAGAATTAGATCTTGATAATCATAAAACATGATGAATTATATGTAATATAATCATTAAACATGAATTACACATACCTAGTGTCGATCATACTGTTTTATCATGAAATTATTCAAAAATCTCCTTTAAAATATGAAAAACACATATGTACATGCGATAAAAGTGTATAACAACCGTCATAAAAGTGATCATATCTCGGGCCCAACATTACCCCCACACTTACGATTTTGCAGGTCCCACTGCAAACAAAAAGAGGTTACCCCTTGTGACTAGGCTTGTTGAGGAGGATCGACTTTGGAAGGTTCTCCTTCTTACTGTGAAGACTTAGCATCGTGCCTCTTATGTTTCTTTAGCTATTCTCTGAGTCTACGGTTAGATTTTGTCATCTCATCAACCAATAGTTGAAGAGAGTTAAATTTTGTTTGAAGGTCTGCATTGTCATGATGAAGGTGTGTATCTATTGTCTTCCTTTCCTCCAACTGTTGGAGAAGTTGATGGTTTTCCTTTTGTAGCTCCTCTCTGGTTGGGGTAGAATTGATGATCTCTAAGGAAGGCTTACATCCTTTGAGAGATGTGGACAATTTAGGATCTAGAGTAGGCATGGGTGAAGTAGGAGTGATGGAGGATTGGTAAGGTGAGGTAGGTTCTGATTTTGTTTTCCTTAATGGCTCTAATCCATCAGCAGAGACCTCCCTAGGTCTCTTGTGAGGGCTCTCAAGATAGGAGGACACTTGGATATGATCCAAAGTAGGCATGGGTTTTGCATAAGGCTTGGTTCTTGTACTCCAGGTATTCTTTCGAAAGGGTCATGTACCAAATAGATTGGCTCCCCTCCTATTTGTGGGAATAATGGGAAAGTCTTTCTTAATTACTTCTTGGGGTTTCTTAGGTGTAGGATCAAGATAGAGTGAAGGCATTGGGGGGTTAACAATAGGCTTCTTTGGGTCTTTGCTTTTGGTCTTTTTACCTGATGAAGAAGTAGGGATATCAGCAAGCTTTTGGTATTGTTTAGGAAAAGAGAGGGTTTGTGCAAGGGTGTTTGGAGTTCTTGGAGAGTGAGGATTGGATTTAGAGATAGTTTTTAGGCTAAGTGGATTTTTCTCGGTCTTAACTGTCAAGTGAGGGTTTGCAAATTGGTAGATAAAGGCATCCCAATTTTTCCACTGTTTCTGTAGTTTAGAAAGAATGAAGAGTTTGATCAAGCCATGGTGAAAGATACTATTGTGGGGGTTAGTCACATTCTTCCTCACTTGAGAGGACATCTTCTCCAAGATTTTGAGAAAATAGAAGGGGAAGTTTAATGGTTTGTTGAACAGAAAATGAGCCAACAATCTAAAATGACAAGCTTTGAAAGTAGAGTATTTACCTTCACATGTAATTAACCTTGTGATGATGATGAGGGGATTGACCAATTCTTTCTTTATGTACTCCTTAGCATAGCCTTTTTCTCTTGAAATGCTCTCAAATTCAGGCTTAAATAACCTGTTAAAACTTGAGCACGACAATTGGTGGTTTTTCAACCATCTATCTCCCATTCTTGGGAGCTTTGTAGCTACATCAATGGACTCTTGTGAAACTTCAAAGGATAGAGACCCTACATGTGTTTTCTTAAAATCGAAACCGACTGCAAACTGCATGGAGAGGTCGTCATCATGGCCCTGCAAGCTAGGCAAAAATGGCCCCCAGCCTGCGCACATAAACACTTCTCTGCAGTGTGAAAATTCAGGAATGGAAAACAAGTCTGCATAAGAGGAGGGTTCATATATCCTGGGCATTGTGACAGAGGTGGAATTCACCAAGCCAGGGCATAATCAAGCCAAGATATGGAACTATTTGGGAACAGGCTGAATGTGATTTGGACAGGGGATGAATTAGCAGATGTTGGGCGCGATTTCTTAATGCAGGGGAGAGAAACAAGCAAGGGAAAATGGAGATAATAGAGTGCCCAACCTGATTTTGAATGCTCTTATGGTGGAGTACGTTGCAGACATGTGAACGTGAGCTTCCATGTGTGAGAATTTCGAATTCGATGGTTTGTTTTTGAGTAATGTAATGATGCATCATTAGATAAATGTCCAAGTCTTTTGACTTGGACATTTGATCATAAACATATGAAGCATCTACAATCAATGCCTGCAACCAATTCAATTGAATGTAAATGATTTCCAGTTTCCTGGAATCTAGGACAGTTAGTGGTATGCAGTTCACATGGCACTTCATTCGGCACCTTATATGACATCTCATACAGTACTTCATTCGGTAGCTTTGTGTTAAGTGCATTTTCACCTTTTATAATGGATAGCATGCAAATTTGAAGTGTTTTTGACAATCACAGTAGTTAATGAGCAAAGGCATAATGCTCCATGCTCACTCAATATTCTTGCATATGACATATAATTTCAATCCTACAATGAACATGTTATAGAAAGTAAAAAAATGTATTGTCACACCTAAAATGTACAACTTGTAATGAAATGATAAACTGATAAAGAGTGGTATGTTAAGTATGTGTTCAGTAATTTATAGCACACAGGATTTAAGCATTTCAAAAATAACATGACTATCAATGTAATAACATGTATCATAGAAATAATACAAAAGAATTCTTGCAAAGATCTACTTCTCTAGGAAATGATCATTTTTTAGCTCATGAACCCCTCCCCCACACCTAAGTATTGTGACACCTCACAATCAAAAGTATAGGAAACTAGTCAGTATCCCCCAATAGCCGAAGATTTATACTATGTCAAGTGTAAAGATAAAATTTCACAACTTGGTCTGATGAGACAGTTAGAAGATATCCCCACCTATAGGATAAGAGATCCTATATATAGATAAGAAGAGGTAGGCAAGAGAGTTTCAAGATAGTCTTAGAGTTATTCCCCAATGGAAAGTGTATGAGATTCATTAACCTTAGCCTAACCACACATATTTCATGTCATCTTTGTCTGCAAGTAATGTTGAAAATAAGGACAAGTTTAGATTTATTATTTATTTTTGTCAGATTACCATCCTCGTTAGGTAGAGTGCCCCACTGCCAACAAGCTTGTTCAATACTCTGATGCTTTTACCTAGTCGTACCATGGGGCGGTACCCGCTACCAACAGACCTGTTCAGTATCCCGACGGGTTAGCCTCTTAAACCCTCAAACACTGGCCCTCCATCCTTTAAGATTTTAGTATAAGATTTCTTTATGCAATAAGATGGGGGAACAACTCCGAAAACAACCTTTTTCTTTCTCTCTTTTTTTTTTTAATTGGGATGGTATTTATGTTAGAGGATGAGTTTCTGTTATATTACTTAGTGATTTTCCCGATTTAAGGGGTACTTAAGTAGAAGTGTCCTATCTAAAGATATGATGTAATCAATCTATTTAGTGTATAGTGGATGGTACCATTGAGAAAGAACAAAAAGGTATCTCTAGGCTCAACTTACTTTCTTTCTTTGTATTTATTGTGATGTTTCCATGACTAACTGCTAGTTAGACTTCCTTGTTACTCTTTGATAAAGACACTTGACTCACTTACAAAGGTTTCTTGGAAAAATTGTACGAGATACCTCTAGGCTTGATAGTTATGGTATCACTTCCTTATATAGTGGTGAAGAGTTTCAAGAGCAACTACTTTAGAATGCCTAAAAATGAGAATTCTTGCAAAAATATGTTAAGCCATAATATTGGCTCATTACCCCTTAATTGGGGCATATTATATTAGAAATGTTATTTTATTTATGCCGGCTTTAAGCCATTAGTTGTAATTATACCTCCTAGTCTCCTATATATACCAAGGAGACATTTTCATTTTGAATCATCCTGTACTTGAACATTTAAGTGGAATAAAAGGAGGTTTCCCCCTTGAAGAGGCTTATTATCTAAAATTATCTCTTTTTCAAGGTGTTGAGTACTTTTCTTAAGGTTTTTCTATGCTATATTGATGTTTGGTTCTTAACATATGGTATCAGAGCTCAAGGTCTTGGGGTTTCGCTGCTACATCTGAGACACTATGAAATTTTCGCTATAACTTGTTTTCTGCAACATTTCAGAAGGAACCGCTTGCAGTGTATTTAGTAGATGGATCAAGGTACATTGGGTTCAAAATTCAGCTCCTGAGGCCTTAAAATTTCGGAGATACAACTTGTACAAGACAGGGTTCTGGAATCATCCTGAAATGAGTCATTGAGGAATTTTCTCTATAAACAATTTTTTGTAACATTTCAGACCCTCAACTATGGAGGCCATTTACAGAAATTAGTAAGGTATCTGTGGTAAAAATTTCAGCTTCTGGGTCATCCTAAATTTGTAGATACACCTTGTGTAAGATAGGGTATCTGACTAGTCCTATTGACTAGTCTCAAGAAGGTGTTCCAGGTAAAACAATCATAACTTCTTGCTAGAGTATCCAAATTGAGTGGGATTGGTTTCATTGGATCGTGGATGTTCCGTGTAAACAATCATAACTTATTCAGAGAATCCAAATCTCGAGTGACTGGTTCTACTTGACTGCGGACCTTCCGTGGTGGAAGCCAAGCGATTTCATTGGATCGTGGACCTTCTGTGGTAGTTTTGGTGCGAGCTTCAGAATTTGATGTTAATTATTTTGTGCGGGGCATGCTATACAAGTGAGATCTCCTGGAAAGGCCAAAAATTGGCAAGTTGTGAGGAAGTTACCGTAAATTCCACTTGGCACATCCAATTTTGATCAGACCTATGGCATTGCAAAGAAGAAATATCAGAGAACTACCTAAAAGAAAGTTTCATACCCAGAAGGGCTGAAACTTGGGAGATAGAACAGAATAAATATTGTATAGCAGAACCACCTCAAAATCAAGATTCAAAAGTGATATTTGGCCAACATGCCACCAAAAAAAGGAACTTCTACACCAAATAAGCCTCCAAAAAATCTTAATTGGACTCTTGATGAAGGTGAAGAAATGCGTAGGGACATAAATGAACTACAAAAGAATATGGATTCAATGGAGGCTAACTTGGATACTAAGATGGATTCAATGGAAGCTAAGTTGATGGATTCAATATAAGCTAAGTTGGATACTAAGATGGATGGCTTAAAAGAGGAGATCATGGAAGTATTGAAAAATTTCGTAACAGAGAAGACACCCAAAAGTGAAAATGCATCCCATGAAATTCATGATGAGGCAACAAGGAAGGTGAATCAAGAATGGAGAAACTCCAAATTTGGTTTGAAGATCAACCACGTTCCTAAGATTGATATGAGGAAGTTTGATGGCAAGGACCCAATCACATGGATACTTCAGATGGAGCAATTGTTTGATCTCCATAATGTGCCACATACACAAAAGGTATGAATTGCTTCTTTATATTTAGAACCTA